>JANTPZ010032840.1:0-12350 GCA_025593235.1 Vachellia pachyceras
AAGTTCGAAAATTGCAACAAAACAAAAGAGCAATTGCAATTCGCAGGTCGCAACTCCACCAAGAAAAATGGTAGAGGAAATGAAAAGAAGAGAACAAAAAACAAAAGCAAACAGCAGGTAATGGAGAAATTGGACAGCCCATTCATGGATAAGCTTGATATAATTGTTCACGACGCAATACAAACTCGTGATGAACATAAAAATCAAAAGATAAAGTGACGGCCACGAGAAGCACGAATTCAGAGAGTAGCCTTTCCCCCCGTTGAGAGAGAGAGAGAGAGGATGATACAAGAACCTGGTATCCAGCTAGTACACAGAAAATCTAAAATCGACACTGTTCCGAGAAAAGACGTTGTTTAAAGGGAATTTTTTTTGATACACTGTTTAAAGGGAATTTAAAGTGTCGAGTGTTTGATACGAACGTCCCTGCCCAAACTATATAACTTGGATTGGAGTCTTCCTAATTGCAAATCTTGGGCACGATTTGAAAAGGTGAACCGAAATAAAAAAGAGTAGGGAAGAAAGTCAACGGAATGATTCAAGAAGTAAAGCAGGAATCAAAAGGGGGGAGCCAAGAAAATCGTTAGAAGTGTTTGTGCTTTCAACCTCAGCAACACCCCCCCATGAAATATGAATGAACCAAAAGCAAAATCGAATCAAACCCAATAAAAAAAAAGATATTTTGTCGTATTGAACAGTACCAAACTTTGAGTTCCCGATATATATAACAGTACCAGGACAGCACAGTGTTATTAACCTACTGGCTACACTATCCAATGAAGTCAGAGAGAGAGACGGAGAGAGAGGGGTTGGAAATGAGTGAGGGAGAATAAAATTTTGAGGGAACCAAATGATCAAAAGGAAAAAGGTAGGAAGAAGAAGGAGAGAAAAAAGAAGACAGAGACAGAGGTGTCTCGATCCCAACGAGGTTAAGAAGAAGCACCGCGCATTTCAATGCAGCCTCCCCTGCACGCACGACAACGTTGTTTTTCTTACCTGCTTCACATGTAACAACAGAGGAGGAAGAGGAAGACGAAGCAGAGCAGAGGAGAGGAGAGAGAATAATTATTATTGTAAGAAAATACGATGAGCTCTGCTTCTGCTTTCTCGTAAACTGGCGTGGTCCGCTCTACATATATAGGCCTTGCCAAACACGTCCTACAGAGTCAATTGACGAGTTTGCCCATGGATCGGTGGGATACAAATACGTCTCTGGGAGGAAGTAATCACCCCCTGTACGTTTCTTAGAGAGACGAGCGACGACCCTTGGACCTTACTATAATGAATATTCAAAACAAGAGCCTTTTTTATTTTTTTTTGGAAAAAAGCCAAAAATAATTTACGATGATCAGACAAAAAACCTAACGGCCCCGGCTGGGACCCACCATGGCGGCAATGCAGCAGATAATAAAATTTGGAAAATTTAGTGTTATATCCAAAATAACCAAATTATTTAAAGAATGGTCCAATTGAGGAAAATATTTAATGAGAGGTCACATTGATAACATGAGATGTTGTCAATACAAGGATCTCATGTTGTCAATTAGGACTTCTCATTAAATATTTTCCTCTATGAGACAATTCCTTAAATAACTTGCTTATTTGGGATTTAAGACTAAATTTCTCATAAAATTTTTGTCAAATGGCTGGGACCATTTGGCATGTTTGTAAAAGATTGTAAATGCCAAAGTACATTTTACATCATTTTTGTTCATATATGTATCTCAACTTACGTGAAAGTACTTCTCTACCGTTTTTCCAAACGAGCACAATGAGCCAAAAATGGACAATGATATAAAATTTTTCAGGCCACCATGAGCATTTAAAACTGACATTAATACTAAATTTATAAATATATAGCATGGGGAATTTCTGCAAGAAAACCAATTTAACGTATGTTTGAATCACTCAGTGAATTTTACTTTTTTTTATTTGATTTACGATTTTATAGACAAAAATTTATCTTAACTTACATAAATTTTAATGAAATATCATTCTAAATAGGCCTTTAATAAGTCAAAAATAATCAGCATGCTATAAAAGGTTTTAAACTTCTTGTATCATGTCTCTTACCATTGAAATTAAATTCATTGAACCCTCATAACAACTCCCTTTACGTATTACTATAAATTACATGAAACTCATTTAAAAAAAATATGTGGAAACCCTCTTTTCAGAAATTTTACGGGCCTTCAGGATTAAATTTTGGTTATATTCCATGTGGCTTTAAATTAAAAGTTTTCATCCCTATGTTAGCAAAAAAAAAAATCCATCCCTACAATTTCTTCCATTGAAAATGTTAGTTGTTTTATAAAATAAATTTTGCATTACAAAATATTTGGATGCATACTATTCTTTCTTCCATCTAAATATAATTATAAATAAAAATCATGATTTCAAATTATATGAATCAAAATCAAGCTACGTGGGCTAAAAATGATATTGATCCAATTCTTAAACACAAACGAATTTTATCAATTCATTAAAATGAGATTTTATTTCATGCATGTTTGCGGCACCGAAAAGGTGTGTTGTTTGGGTGATTAATGTGAAGCTTTTATGACAACAAATTTAAGGCAAAGTCTTAATGTCAAAGATGACATTACTTGAATGTCCCCATTTTTCTGGTTCCATGCAACAGCATTCATGACACCATCGTCTTTGCATGTTTGAACAAAAATTTCTCCACTTATACAAGTAAGTTGCTACTAAAAGATATATTGAAATCTGTAAAAAAATATATTAAAATTTGTAAAAAGTATTTCGAAATGCATAAATCCTTTTTGGATTCAGTCAATTATTTTAAAAATTTATAAACTCATTTCTCCCGATGGATTCTCAAACACACTCTCTCTACTCTCCCAGGGGAGACAAATTAAAACCGTGCTTGTGATGATAAAAATTATTTCATCACACAATTTATTTTATAAATTATGTTAAAAAAGTAGCTTTTAACATTAATATAAACATACCAAATGGCTTAAATTGAAAAATAATCAAGTTAATAAAATACATTTATTGTAGCCATACATATGCATAGAAAGATATTGGTACTGATTCAGTCACCTTTGCAATTCAAAAAAGTAAGAAAGAAAAATTAGTGTCTAGAATTGTCCATGAATCTTATGAATCACTTATATCATCCTATTAATAAATCATTTTCATCACATTTTACAAGAATAAAGAAAATGATAAATTGTATTAATTCTACGTTAAAATTTAATAATTTTTAGCTTTATTTTTATTTGATGTCAACTTTAATAAATAAGAGCAGAGCAACACACGGTGAATAATTGATAAAATTGTACATTCATATAAAAAATTTAATAAAGTAGTTTATAAATATGACAAAAAAAAGCATTCTCTCTCCACTATAAATATAATGAGAAGATAATTATTGATTCGTGTGAATTAAAAATGGTAGGAAGAAAGAATCATTAAATGACTTAAGCAGTCAAGTTTATGAAAACATTTATTGTGTTCATACATATATGCATCTGGAATTATATTGTTCATGAACCTTGGAAGGATACACAGAATTAATACCCCTTCACATGCCACGTATCCACACTGTAATTACGACATTAGTGATGTAAAACCGTTAAATTGCGAATTTACTCTAAATTTTTTCGTTAAGAATGATGTTGTCACTAAAGTACTTTTGAGAGTAACATTACCTTAAAAATTTTAAAATAAAATAAAGTTGCCTCTTTCCGTAACAAAACTAACGTAAATGACTGAAAATTGTTATTGATCATTAACATTTTTAACGGGAAAGAGTAACATTACTCCAATATGAAACTGTGGGGTAACATTATAGGTAAAAACATCTAATGACAACATTATTTTGATAAAAAAAATTTGAAAAATTTAGTGTTAGGTTCCAAATAAGCAAGTTATATAAGGAATGGTCCCATGGAGAAAAATATTTAATGAGAGGTCTCAATTGACAGTATGAGGTCGTTGTATTGATAACATCATGCGCTATGTTGACAACACCACATGTTGTCAATGTGACCTCTCATTAAATATTTTCATTTATGGGACCATTCCTTAAGTAACTTGTTTATTTGTGACCTAAAACTAAATTTCTCAAAAAAAAACTTTCGCATTAACTCTGCATCTTCTAATGTATTTAGTCTTTTAGCTTCTCCAACAAAAATTAACTAACTTTTATATCAACCATGCAGTATCTTTGCATTAGCATTAAAATGTTCTATTGCGATTTTAGTTACAGTCAAAGATCCTGTGATTTAATCTATTATACAATTGAAGTTCATGTTGAATTTTGTAGGGTGCTTAGAGCCATTTTTGCCAGATCTGAAATTAGATGAGGTTATGTGTGTGTATTATGTATAGTTCTTGTTTATGAAGCACAATAAAATCACGTTGTATGCAAGTTAAAATAAAACTCCTTTGACATACCCATCTCACTTTATATTAAGCCACTATTCCGACGGATTCTTAAACACACACAAACTTCATCCCATTTTGGTACTAAATGTTGCTTTCACTAGCTAATAAAGAAATGTTATATTTGCTTAGCCTTGTAAATAAACGTTTATATAAGTCGATACAAAATTCTTCTCATGTGTTTATGTTGTAGACTATAAATCAAATAAAAAATAGTTTATATAATTAATTCGAACCGATCCTAATTAAGCGTTGGGTATTAGCGTTGACCAGACATGAAAATCACACTAAGTTTGGTTGCATTAATTGTTTTGGATCTGAGAACGCTTACTTTTTTCCTTGTTGACCGGAGAGAAACGCTTCCTTTGACTTCTCCACTTCTTCATTTTGTATGTTTTGCCAACCATCTCATCTTTTCTGTCACACCACGTGATCGTCCTGGCCAAAGGACATTATACTATTCTCAGTAACATGCACAGTATCGATTTAACTAATTCACAAAGATCAAAAGCTAGTGGTTAAAACACAAAATGTCAATGTCCATTCCGACTTTATGGAGGCAGTCAATACTTTCATACGTGATAATGGATCCGACCACCACTGTAGAGTTGAGATTGAAGCCACCCGTCATCTTATTTATGAGGATTGGACTTTTGTAGTACACAGCATTTGTCACAGAGCACTAAAATGTGCAGATTTACTAGCAAATGATGCACACTATTAGAACTTTGGATTGAAGCTATTGCCTAATGTTGTACCTATTTATAGGGATAGATATCTCCTAGATAAGCTTTTTATTAGGGGCAATGCGTCCACTGTCTAAGCCAAAATGTTTTTTAATCTGAACTTTGAGCCTCGACTTGCTGGCTTGTCTAAAAACAAACTATTATGATAAGAAATTGACTCACAACGTTCAAAATTTAAAGTTCAAATTGCATGTGCTTCACTGGCAGAAGATTGAATTTGCTTGAAGTCCATAAGAAATTGTTATGCGACATTTGTAGCTGCTCTTGTTTCTGTGCCTTGTATTTGGACGATCTTCCATATAAAAATCTTGAGGCATATAATGTTGTTGTGCAATTGAAAGAACAGAACGTTTCGATAGGTACATGTCTTAAATAGAATATTTTTTTTTAAGAAAAATATTATACCTACGGCGCTCTATCTTGAAATATAGGGCGCTGTAGGGTACCTATAGCGTATTTTATGATATAGGACGTCGTAGGCCCTAACTTTCTATTCCCATCACATACATACCCCCTGAAAAATATATCAATTGTATTAAAAATAGGACGTAAAAAATACTTTTTATAGTAGTGTAAAGCCAGATGCCAACTTCCTCTCACGCATGCGCCAATTATTTTCAACTTCGCTCGTACTAAACATACTCCCTTTGACCAAAATACAAGTTACTTAATAGAAAGTTTCTTTATTTCATACTATAAATCATTTGAATAATAATTAATGTCTATTTACCATTTTTTATCCCAGTTATTAATGTTTAAACATGACTAATTTTTTCTCAGCCGTACCAAAATCTCATGGAAAAGTGGAAAAAAAATAATTCATAACAAACTCAATGAACTCAATGAGTTAAACTTTTTTTTAATCACGGTGACATGGATGAGGGAAGCACATTTGTGTTTATTTGGAAACAACGTTCCCAAAACGGTACACGTAAGTCGAGACAAAATCATATCAAAATTTGTAAAAATCATCTTGAAATCCATAAAAACCATATTGAAATTTGTAAACTCCTTTTTTTCAACGGAGTTCTCAAACACGTAAAAAAATTTAAAATTTACGAAGAAGATAATGATAAGAAATTAACGACATACTGCCCTTCAAATGATAGAAATGACCCAAAAAGTGGACGACCCTTCATCTTCGCCAATACATCGTTTTCAAATTGATTCGTCTCTCTATCTTAAACATGCTCACGTACGTCCTTCTAATAACAAGTCTTCACGAAGCTGTCTTGTATATACTATATTTCACAAGGTCCCATGCATAATGCCTTTAAATGGGTACCAAATGCCCCCTTGTCTAAATAAATTAATGGGGAATTTATTGGAAGGTCCCAAATAAGGAACTTATTTAATGAATGGTCCCAATTCTTAAAATATTTATTAAAAGGTCCCGTTGACAACATGGGGTGTTATCAATACAGCGCATGATGTTGTCAATGTATAGGACCTTATGTTGTCAATGGGACCTTTCGATAAATATTTTGAGAATTGAGACCATTCATTAAATAAATTCATTATTTGGGGCCTCCCAATAAATTTCTCTAAATTAATCTACACTAACATTGTCTTCAAATGAAAAATGGAAAGGACGAGGGCAGTTAAAAAGAAAGGGAAAAAAAACCACCTCCGGTTCCAGAGGTCAATTATTTTGTTTCAAAATTGTCGATCTGAAATTCTAGCTTTGTTTCAAAATGCTGAGTGCTTTAGTGTTTGAGAACAGCTTTTTTCTAACGATGTATGCAAGTTAAGATAAAATCATCTTGAATCTGTAAAAATCATATTTAAATATGTAAAAATCATTTTGAAATCCATAAAAACTATTTTGAAATCTGTAAATTCTTATCGAGATCTGTAAACTCATTTCTCACAACTGATGATCAAATGTCAATTATTTTTTGTACTATTTTATCCCTAAGTGAAAACAATCTAATGAAACGTCAATGACCCGTAGCGTTATAAAAGAACGTTTACCTAAGTCAATGTAACATTCCTCTCATGTATTTATCTCTTAAATCCATGAATCAAGTTAAAAAAGTAGTTTGTATGGGTAATCCAAACATAAGATGGTTTTAGTTTATCACTATTGAATACTGTTGTATAATGAGTTTTTTTATACGAACCTTTTGTCTTTGTTGAAAAGGGGAAGGCTTAAGAGACAGTTGTATGTACTTGTCTGAGAATCCATTAGGAGAACGATTTATATGAGAGGAATTTTATCTTGAGTTACGTAGAAATGTATTATATAACTCTAAAAATGCATTTCGAAGCACTGAAAAGATGGATTAGGTGGTGTTCAACCAACGAGGGACAGAAATTTAGTGATTGTGGGGTAAGTGGGCATGGGCTTGGATTGTCCTTTTTATTAATAATAATTTTTAAGGGAAAAAATGTTATTGGGAGTCAATTTTGAAATTAACATAACAGACCAATAATACCTTTCTTTTAGGGGGTAAAAAACAGGGCAATAATTCTTTGTGGGGCCGATTCATATAATTCTTTTTTCATATTTTTTGGGTATAAGAAAGAGAAGTTTAGTTTTAATCCCAAATAAAAAAAATTATTTAAGGAATAGTCCCATGGAGGAAAATATTTAATGAGAGGTTTCAAATAAAAACATGATGTCCTTGTATTCACAACATCATGCCCTGTGTTTGATAACACTTTATGTTGTCAATGGGACCTTTAATTGAATATTTTCATCCATGTAATTATTTCTTAAATAACTTGTTTATTTGGGACATAAGACGAAATCTCCTGGATGGTCAACCAATGGAGCCATGACACGTGTCGTACTCAAACACGATAACACATTTAAAAGTGGTTCTAAAATCTAATCATAATTATGTTTTGTTTTTTTTTGTTGGGCCTTTTGATACCTCGAATCCACATTCGGTCGTTACTGTGTTTTGGAGAGAGAGAGAAGAGAGAGATGAAAAGTGATGATTTGATAAAAGTGAGCTCGTAGGATGATCATGACACCCACCCTGCTTGCCGCCATTTCATCTTAAACTAATTTTTAATTAATTTACATTTGTGCACCTACAAGACTCAGGCTGATTCTTCCCCCAACTAATAAAGCAATCACGTCCATCCCGCTCTTCCCGATTTTACCCTTCACTCTGTGTGCATGAGCGCGTGTGTACACACACTCATTTGCCATTTTTGGTTCTTTTTCCTTCTCTATCCCCCCCTTTCTCCCACGTACGTGTAAACCACTTGAAGTTCCTATGGCACCAAATCTGAAACTGATGCCATATTAGGAAGGGAAAATTAAACCTGCTGCATAATCCGGAGAGCTACAGACAACTTGTGGGTAAGATGACCAGACCTGACTTGTCTTTCGCTGTGCATACAGGTACTTAGCCCCTTCATGCAGACACCAACCAGGACTCATGGAAGCAGCAAATTAAAGGGTGCAGTACGTAAGATATCTAAAGGGTACGTACCCCAGGACTGGGATTGTTCATGAGTTCCGTTGGAGAGCTGAAGCTGGAATGTTACTGTGATTCAAACTGGGCATTTTGTGGCATCACCAGGAAGTCAGTCACAGGGTACTTACTGAAGCTGGGAAACTCCTTGATAATGTGGAAGACAAAGAAACAGAGCACGGTTTTCAAATCATGAGCCGAGGGAAAATATATAGGGCACTCAGCATCGCAACTTCTGAGATAGTTTGGATAATAGGATTGTTGCTCGATCTGGAGATTACCCATAATGGACTAGTCGATATTCTGTGATAGCAAGGCAGCAATACATATATAGCTGCAAACCTTATATTTCATGAACGTACTAAGCACACAGAGATCTATTGTCACTTCATCCGAGCTAAACGGAAGCAAGGATTGATAGATCTGAGGCACATTCGCTTACATAATCAAGAAGCATACCTATCCTTACAAAGGCTGTGGGAGAAGATATTCAGATAAGTCTACTGTGCAAGTTAGGAACCACAAATATGTTTAGTCCCTAACTTGAGGGGAGTGTAAAATATAAATATAGAAAACTCTTTCTGTGTTAAGTATGTTCATTAGGATTATTAATTGTAAATTATAGGATCCCCTCATGTACAGACTATGCGTTTTGATAATTCTAATATGGTAGAAAAGTACTTTTACGCAAACCGAGGTAAATATATAAAAGAGATTATCTCGTTTTACATAAAAACACTGTTGAACGTGTGTTTAGCTTTTACAATCGCTTTATGAAACAAGCCCTTATTGTTTGTTCACCTCTCAATATGTGCCAAAAACTACTATTGTTAACCGGTTCAGAATAACAACAATAGACCTTGTGGTATTCCAGATTCCCTTTTCTTTTGTTTTCTTTTCGATGATTCTAATGCAATGGCAATAAAATAATGAATCTTCATAGCTTTGTTGAAGCCCAGTCCTAATAATAATTTCATGGTATGGGCTTTATAAGGCACAACCAATAAGGCAGCTATAGTTCTCTTTTCTCCGACGAATCTATGTGAGCATAACTTTTGCTGTGAATACGAACATAGAATTTGATGCTTGCCTCTTCGGAGATATCCAAAAAAACAAAAAGGTAATATTCTCCACCAATAAATTTTAGAATAAATCACACATTTATTTATTTCAGTTTCTTTTCTAATTGGCCAACGAAATTCTTAAGTTTATTTATTTCACATTTATTTAATTTTAAGGCATTTGCCAGAAATGTTGTGTATTAAAAGCATGATATAGACATTTTTAAAAAAAATAAAAAATTGAAATAGCATAGACTGTATAGATTAAAATAAAAAAGGCCATGTGCTTTTTTTAATTAAAATAACAAATAGGTGTAATTTATAATGGAAATTGAGGAAGCTGTGTTCATGAGGAGGAGAATGGTCTCAATGTCATGTCAAGTTACCGTTGAAGAGATTAAAGTTGTGGCTGTCACCTTTTTGCGGAACATGAAAGGTGTTTTGAGTTTGAAATTGAAGTATATGTGTCTGCATATTAAATAAATACAACCAAGCATAAATATAACTTTTCTAAACAAGTATTATAATTTTTATTTATATTTTTGTCATAATTTACGTACCCACCATGCATTATGCCAGTCACGTAGGGTTCAAATAACAACTCGTACTTTATACTTAAAAAAGTCTTAACCGATCTATTTACTATGGTCTAAGACTCATTTGAAAATTCGATCAAGGCTAATTTTTACAGAGTTTAAGGTAAAATTTATATTTTAAAAAATAAGCTCGATGTAAAATGTAAGTATGAAGAAGAAGGAGAAAGAAAAAAAGAAAAGAGAAAATTTGGTATGACAGAGAATGTGATTTGATAAGAAAATATCTTTTTCAAAACTTAGATTTTCTCTCCAGAATAGTTTTTGTAACAAATGTTAGTATTTGAACAAAACCTAGATTTTGATAATTGAAACCAAACAAGTCTTTAGACGGTAAGGCCTAACTACTTTAATTTATATATACTTAAATGATCTATAACTAAGTGCTTGTTTGGGAATTTCGTTCCTCAATGGTACACGTAAATCGAGATAAAATCATCTTAAAATCTGTAAAAACTACCTCGAAATCCATAAAAATTACAATGAAATCTACAAAACTATCTATAAATCCGTAAACTTATTTCTCTCAATGGAATACTCAAACACACACCGAGTTGTACAATGATTGTGATATTGGCCTTGTTTGGAACAGCGCTTCCAAAAGCCAAACATACATTCAACAGTGTTTTTTCATAATTGAGATAATCTCCTCACATATTTACCTCAACTTGTGTAAAAATACTTTTATACCGCATTCCTAAACAGATCCATTATTAAATCCAATAAATACATAATAATTAAGATGATAATGCGAAGAAATATATCTCACAAGATAATAGAAAGAAAATGGTGTGCACATATAATGTGATGAATTCTAAAAGTTAGGGCTGTAATACGAAATCTATTGTCGTGGACTTACTCTTTTCTTGCCCGGGCACTTAGACACTCTCTTTCTAGTAGCTAAATCAGCCTAAAACCCCTTTAAGATATAGCCAAGTATGCTTTGGTAAGAAAGATGAGAACTCAAGTATTGAATACTTGAAAGGAGAATGTTATTCACAAGGAGAATGCTTTACACGTGTTTGAAATCTTAGTTTCTTGGTTGCCTTGCCAAATGACCAAGATCAACTATTTATAGCTCTTCCACCTCCTTAATAAACGGTAGAGATTGATTCAATCCTACGGCTTACATTGACATATAGAAAATTATACACAAGACCAAAAATATCCTACATGTTCTAGATCTTTCCACTCTATTCTAGAATGGACTAGTTAGCTTCTAGAACGTTCCAGAGACTTCCACAGTATTTCTGAACCTTCTAGAATATTCTAAAGCCTTCCATGATATTCTAAAACATTCTGGAACATTTTATATTATTCCAGAACATTCCATCATATTCTAAAACTTTTCGGAAAGTTCTAGATCCTTCTGTAGAGTTCCAGAATTTTCTCTAATGCTCTAGAATTTTCCACTATTATCTTCATTCTTTCAGATAAGTCCCAATTTAGACAGTGGAATTTTGAACCTGTGACACTATGCATGTAATTAAACTACAGCCTCTGTCCTGTGATTTTTTTTCGTTGTTTGGAAAATGCAACATGAATGTGTGTTTGAGAATTCGTTGAAAGAAAGGAGTTTATGGATTTCGAGATGATTTCATGGATTTTAAAATTTTTTTAAAGATTTCAATATGTTTTCTTACATATTTTGATATATTTTTTATGTATCTCAAGACATATTTTATCTCGACCTACTTACAAAAGTTTTTCTAAAGATAATTTGTAACACTAGGTTGCTTCAAGCCAGATGTCGTTCATACAGAGCGAGTTTCGTATTTTCCATCTTCCCTCCTGCAAACCGCAGCTCCACTCTATTAAGCTGGTCCTCCGCCAAACGGGGCTCCCTTTCGCTCCTGGTGGAAGCTTTCCCTCTTAATCTGCGCTGCCTCCCGGAGCCATCGAATCATTTCTTCCTTCAACAACTTCACTAGAATCCACCTTGGGAGAGAGAAACTAATTTTACAGAGATAAATGATACTTTCTTTCCTGTAATGCCGGAAAAGCTTCGTTCACTGATCGCCGGCGAGCTGAGATCTTTCTCTCCGACGAATTCCTTCTATCACTCGGGCTCGTGTTTCTATGGCTTCGGAGGATGTCAAAACTAGT
>JANTPZ010032842.1:0-12121 GCA_025593235.1 Vachellia pachyceras
ATGAAAGGACTAAGCAAGTAGAGAATAAATGCCACTTAGTTAGGGAGAAGGTGCAAGCTAAGGTTGCTTATATGCTTCCTATCAGCTCGTTTGATCAGCTGGCAGATATAAATACCAAACCTTTGCCAAAGGTACCTTTCATTCACTTCCATCTAAGAGTATGGTTGATATACATGCTCCAACTTCCCTTTCATTCCCCTGCACCAACAAACACCTCATCAAATTCTCAGATAGAACATGGCATCTGAAGGAAAAGGGTTTGTATTTTCCATCAACATCTGACCTACGTGAAGGGATTCAATGACCCTAATACGGCAACTTGCATTGATTTCTCTACTGCCCCCATTTTCTCGCTGATTTGCCCCTCACTCTCACCTTGTGCTTATCTACTTTGATAATCAATCAATCAGCACTACAAGTTGCAACCAATCTTACCTTTCATGACAACATGTAGAGATTGACTGCCACTAGGTTAAAGTGAACTAGGGAGCTAGGGATGTTCATCTACTCTCTCTCAACTCATCTGATCAGCAGGCAGACACACACACACACCAAGCTTTTCACACCTGGCTCCTTCCATTCACTTATATCTAGGCTAAGTATGATTGATATGGAGCAAGAGGTAACAGCTGTAACTAAATAAGTTAGATGTGGTTAGATCAGTTAGCAAGTTAGTATTATTGTTAAGCTGATGTTCCATTCTAAGCTAGTTTTTCCCTTCCATATGCTCTTTAATCAAGTTTTGCTATTTGGCTATCAAAGAAGTTGCAAGGAAAGCTTTTGGCACAACCTGAGGAGTTGTAAAGAAAGGACAATAGAGTTGTGAATTCCTAATTGCGTAATGTTTGACAACATTGTATCAATAATAAATATTTCAAGTTTTTGACAAGTTAAGAATCTGTTAAACTAAAAACCTAACAGAAAAAATATACATCAAACCAAAGAGATTTCATAAAGGCCCCTTAAGATTAGGACACTGGATTTAGTATTGATCTACCTTTTCTAAAAAAAATTACTCAAAGGAATGGAGGGCAATAAAATGAAGCATGGGTCTTATTGTTCCTTTTCGTCAGTACATTTCACTCCCTTGGTTTTGATGAAAGTTTTCTGATTATGCCCAAAATCTTTTAATAACTGGTTAGATGCGCTGAATGGATTTATTGTATTCTTTCATTGATAATGTAGCACCAGAACCCCGTTTTAACATTGTGCCAGTGATTCCAATATAATTGAATAAAAAAAAGTAGTAATAATAATAATAATAGCTTACTAGTGACAGAGGGTTAAAAAGGTCAAAACAGAAGGGATAACTGCAACTCTTACTGTGAAGTTCATTAAGCCATCTGCCAATGCTATCAAATGTTTGGCGCCTGCTCATATCATACACCAGAAGTGCTCCGACTGCACCCCTGTAATATGCAGATGTAACAGCTCTGAACCTCTCCTGCCCAGCTGTGTCCCAAATTTGGGCTTTAATTTCCTTTCCATTGATATCCATTTTCTGAGTTTGGAACTCAACCCCTATAGTCGACTTTGAGTTCGAATAAAACTCATCCCTGGCAAATCTGGCAAGCAAGTTTGATTTCCCAACAGCGGAGTCACCAATTAAAACAATCTTGAAAAGGTAATCCTGAGTTTTCTCTTCTTCATTATAAAGAGCCATCAGCCAGTCCTAGGAGTTGCCAGTGTGCGGAAACAATCAACACTACATAATCATTATGGTCTTTAGCCTCCTCAGCTATACTGTCACCTAGCATGAGAAAAAAGGAATTAGAGAATCACGCCACAACTTCAATTCAACTTTGCCATATGTGTGACAAGTCACCAAAAAAAAATAGAGCCTTGTATGTGTGTGCATGTGCATTCAAATGTGTGTGTTTGGGAAGTGATTTCTAATCACGTTGCACGCAAGTCGAGACAAACTCCTCTCACATACTTACCTTGGAATCCGTAAAAGCGATTTCCCAACGGATTCCCAAACACGCACATTTGAATGCACATCCGTAAATTTTTAAATAGATAATGATGCAGAAGGAGGTGAAGTCAGCAAATATCAATGCCTCAACCTCCTATCCTTGACTTCCCCTCGTCTCCTCCCACTCTAGCATACCCTCCACTCTCATTTTATTACTCGAACCCAAGTAATAAGTAAAAATGGCTACCAAGAGATGAATAATGATGTGACATTCTTTCATAGACAAGAGGTTTAAGCCTAAAACATAAAGCATTAAATGAGAAGTTTTCAACAATTCTATATCAGTTATCTAAGATAGCAACAATGAGCCTTATTTCACTAGGTGGGGTTGGCTACATAAAGTATACGACAATATTATGCTTTATCAATAACTAAATCTTTGAATATATTGTTAATCAAAAGATCTCAAGCCTAAGTTTTATAGTCGGTTCCAAACCTAGATAAAGCAAGATGGTTGTGTTAAGCCCTTGACAACAAACATAAATCTTGGTTGAATCTCACATGGATATAGACAATAAACAGTTATCTAAGCCAAAGTGGTTTAAAATTTCTGCTGACATTTGCACAGTACTATTAATTAATATTATCATCCTGCATAAATAAGAAATATAAACGACAAAAATTAGTGTATAAAATGTGGTTGACTAATCAACCTTATATCTGATCTTGTAGTAATGGAGCTGGAGAGGGCAACATCATCTATAAATTGTTAACATCAAGTATGCTAAATCAATATTAGCATCCTGGTCATAATTCTTCCTTTGGAACCCATGTGATCTCTTATAATTACTGACTACTGAGGTTTATCACCAAATATAGGCCATGCAAGCGTGCAATTAACAAAAAGTAAAAGAGATGAAGAAAGCACTTTACAGACTAAGACAGCTGTGACCACCTTTTTGTGACAAATAACCCCATTATTTTCTTTTTTTTCTATGTTTTTATTGTTGTTCATTTGTCTATTCACTTTTCCTGACAGAAGAAGAAATATTACAGGAACCCATGGAATAATGAAAGACTGCGAAAACTAGGGGGGATAAGATATCCTCCAAAGCAAAGGTGCAAAAAACATAGAACAGAGTCACCAATTTGATAAGCTATTCAACCCTTTGTTATATTTGACTATTTGTCAGATAGAACCTGCCCTAGAGACCATGGTCCATGGCTTAAACGTGAAAGACCAAACATAAAAATGACCATGTTCCATGTCACATATGAGGGGTGAGAATAACTCTTGTAGATATGAGCATTGGCCTGAGCCAAACACTCTAAAGAACAACATAGAAAGCACTAAGGACTGCGATATTGAAACATACCGATCACTTATTACAATGACAGAATGTATTGTCCAAGAATTTTATTATTCTGCATCCTTTGAAGAATTGTCCTCATAAAATTGATCATCATATAACATTTTGAGACAAGCAATGACGACTAATCAACTATAACTCCTTTGGAATCTCCCTGAGCACTTGATGAAATTGCAGAAAGCTGAACATTCTCCGCAATGAAAATAAACCTCTTTTTGTCAAGGAAGTTTTCAGTGTGGAAATTATGGAATGACCAACATTCAAATCAACAAACTTGTCCTTTTTATTACCATGCCACAGAATTTACATTCTCCTGAATGCCAACGCCTAACAGATCAATAAATGGAGAAAATAAAGGCAATTGTACAGTCAAAGTATGAGGCATAAGGACTTAAAGATATAAACTTCTATCGCAATGGATTATAATTTAGAAAAGAAAAGAAAACCAATGTTCATTTCTGATTTTCTGGCCACTTAGAGCACCCGTCTGTCAAATTCTTATTCTAGTCCATAATTATTAGCAGCTACTAATGCCAACAAGCAACGTAACCAACGAAGATCAAACTTCAAATGTTTTGGCCTATGTCAGATGGCACACCAGACAATTAACACCAAACCTATGGTTGTTTTCAAAGAAATAAAGCATCGTAACCATAACTCAAATAGGCATCCTAAGCATATAGACAGTGGTGGACTCAGGACCCTGACTCAGGGGGTGTAAATTATTTTTTGAGAAGATAAATAAGACTTATTCTTAATATCTTTTGAAAAGAATTTGAGCAAAAATTCAATGGGTTCAAAATTAGCAAATGAGTGGGTGCAAAATAAATCACATAGTATTAATATATACCTAATTTTCTGGAATTCAGGGGGTGCGGCTGCACCCGGTAGGAACCAAGTAGGTCTGGCCAGTGCATATAGATGCGCCTTTTTAAGCTACCCATATGGTCTTAAAAATGAGTCTAGATCATTATGACGCTAAGGATAACTTCAATACTCTTCTAACGTTTAGGCAAGTTTCAGACATATAAGACCAATCCAACATAAAGCGGACTAAAAATTGCCAAAACAGTTGTATCCAAAAATATATGTCAAGAGTTAACCAGATAAACAAGCATCAAAACAATTGGCAATGATACTAAGGTTCCATCATATAAGGAAAAGAATAAAAACATCGAACTATTACATGGTCTCACAACAACCTTAGTTTTGAACAGATCAATATCAATATGAAAAGCCAAATCCAGTTAAGTTTGCAATGTGAACTGAGATTTCACCGTATTTACGGAAATTGCACGAGACAAGTAGTCAATTTTAGAGGATATATCCAGCGTAAAAGGAAAATGTAAATTTGTACCTCTTAAATTGAGACAATAACCGATAGATACTAGGGTAGCATGCCTAATAACAGGAACAGGGGCGCAGGGGGATTGCCTGCCTGGGAGAACTGAGTAAAATCCAAGGCCAAGGCGCTGAAAACCGCAACGGCCGGGGATGTGAATGTAAACAAAGGGAAAAAGTGTTCGCTTGGGGTGGTAGGGTGCCTGGGTGTCTTCAAGTTTCAGCATTTGCGATTGGAGGCTATTGTGTTAACAAATAGTTCTTTGTTGAGGTCGTTTGGGTAATTTTATTTGGGAAGAATGACGTAAAATTAATCACAAAATAATTTTAAAGATTTAAAAAATTATCATGACATCTCAGAAGTAATTGATGAGGTTGTTAATGAAAGCTGTTGACGTTGTTAAACAACCTCAACAGTTACTTTTGAAACCTTATGATAACTTTTTAAATATTTAAAATTTTTCATTTATTAATTATTTTATTTAAGATTTAATTGTAAATTTCCCATTTTATTTTATCCACGTTACACATAAATTAAATTGAGATAAAATTTATATCGTATATTTATTTTAAATTATGTAAAGTTACTTCTCATCGACCTATTGTAATTTTATTTACTGAAATCACTCGTAAATATAATTTAACGTAACAGCCGGTTGGGGCGATGACAACAGAAAGAAACGTCAGAGCAATAGTTTTTTCCTACACTTTTATTTTGGTAAAATAATATGCATATCTAAATTCAAATCCAAAATAGATTTACATATCTACCTAAAATACGTTGCCCAAAAAAATCCATACATAAATTATCAAAAGACCTACAGGTAACTCTCTAACTTTTAGTTTCTTTATATACTTAAAGAATTATCAATATAATTTTAAAAGATTTTAAATTTAAAATAGTAAATATATATGTATTATTTGAAGGATTCATTAAATCATATTATATAATAATAATTTAAAGTTTTTATTAATTTTTATTTTTATTTTATCATCTTGTTATATTTTTAGGAAGTAATAAAAAGAGAAGATATAAGAAAATCAAGAAACGAATAAGCCCATTATCCGTGAGTTCAGCTAGCGAAAGTATTGGGCACTCTCACCAGAAGGGAGATGGTTTGATATCGGGGAAAGTCACTTTGTTGTGGCTCAGCGCTTGGGGATGCATCCTAGCTCCTAGGTGCTTAGATAAACGCATAAGGGTAATTGACGGCTCGCCCTGTCCAACATTGGTATGACCTAAGAAGAAGGGAGATTTCGCCTTACCCTTGATTTATGGATGAGCCCAACCCTTTGCTTAAAATTTTGTTACAAAAATAAAAGAAACGAAGAAGGATTAAAACAAAAGAAGAAAATGACAGTGGCGGTGGGAGCAAAATCTGAGTCGGATTGGGAAAATATTAAAAAAGTGTTTTTATTAGTTAAATGTGAATATATTAAAAAAAATATCTCATTTTATTAAAAAGATAATGATAAATGTACGTTTGAATTTCCTAGACACCGTGAGTGTGTGTGAGACGCTGGAGGGAGCAACCCACGCTGGGGGGCAAAAAGGACGCTGAGCGAAGGGTATTATGCAGACATATGACAAGACGCAACGCACCGCACGGAGAGGCGCATAGGATGGAAAAAAAGAAAAAAGAAAAAAGAGGCAACACGCAGAGGGCATAGAGAGAAGAGAAGCCTTCATGTTCAGCTGCATCTCTCTTCTTTCTTTAATTTTCTATATGCATTTCTTGAATGTGAATATTATTATTATTGATTTGATTAAAATCATTTGTGACTAATTTTCTTTAAATCTAAAATAGTTGTGAACTGATTTAAAAATTTGAGCATGTTGGAACTATTTATTTGTGTTTAATTTTAATTGTGTTTATTCAATTTAAATCTTATTATATACTTAATGCATGAACAACACATGTCATTTCCTTTCTTTCTTTTTTGAATATTTGTTCGCTTTTTTGGTGCATATCTCTTTTTTTAATATTTTTTCATTTTTTGTACACCTCTTTTTTTTAATTAACAAAAATTTGTTACAAAAGTAATTAAAACCTGTCAATTCCATAAAAAGAATCCTTTTTGCAAAGGCTATAACTTATAGTGGAAATTTTGTATTGTGACGAAACCAAATCGGACAAAAGATGAGAATGTGAGTTATGAAAAGGACCTATTTTTGGATGAAAAACACAAAGGAAAATGTAGTAGAATAAGGAGAGCAAAGATGGTGATGTTATGACAAAACGAAGATGAACAGACACAAATTTTCTAGAAAAAACGATTAGATTAAAATGGATAGAACTCAAATGAAAAATCGGATTGAAACAATTCCTATCCGAGAAGAAAGAAGAGATTTTGAATTATAAAAATGATCTATTATTCGATGAAAGACTGAAGAAAAACATGAGAAACAGAGGAAACAATTCCAAACATTAATAGAATAAAAAACATGAACAGAAACACGAAGAAACGGGAAAAAAATAGAATTATCGAAGAAAAAGAAATGACTTAAATTTAGAACTGAAGTTTTAATATCAAGATGGTACAAACCCACTAGGGAAAGATTCCAATAATCCACAACCAATTTAAAATATACGCACCCAAAATATTAAACAAAGGTCAACGATTCACTTAAACATTTGACACACAGAAGAATAAGAACTTTCAGTATTGAAAGACTCTACAAAATTGATCAAATCTTGATAAGTCTATTAGTTCTAAAAAGAACCCTAGAGAAAATCATCTCAAAGTACATAAAAATGCAAACTTTCGTTCAAAATCTAAGTTTGACGTCAAAAGAGATAGTACAAAGTATTTAAAACAAAACTCACAAATATGACATAATTTGCAATAAATGCAAATTATGTTATATTTGTGAGTTTTGTTTAAAGCTCAAAATGTGTTTATTTATGCTCAAATGAGTCATCCCATGTAAAGTACCTATCCCAAGCTCTTTAATTCAAGTCTCTAAGCCTAAAACTTGATTCACAACTCCCTTATCAACCCAAATGAGATTAGTGACGTCTTTGCTTTTCCATTCAAATTTGATCAAATTATCATTTGTTTCGTCTAGGTTTCATGCACTAACCCATTTAATGCTTCTCTAATCTTTGGATTTCACTCTTGTGATTGGACCACTTGAAATTTGCAATGGATCACTTGAAATCAAAACGTCACCTTATTGATTCACATCATATTGATAGAAAGGCTAATCTATCTAATTGTAACTAGGCCTGGCATTTGTTTTATTGTGCATGCATTGAGTTAATACATGCACAATCCAATGAAGACTCATATGGCAATTGCATTTAATGTTGTTCGCTATTTGAAACAAAACCCAGGTGTTTGCATCCTAATAAGCTCCAAAGGAAATTTGAACTAGAATGTTTTTGTGTTTCATATTGGGGAAATTGCACAACTACCCACAAATCTGACATGTTATCTTTTGAAGCCGATAGGATCGCTCATCATATAGAAACTAAGAAGCAAACAACAGTGTCAATATCTTCAATCAAGATTGAATACAGGGTGCTTGGTTCACAGTTGCAGAAGTAGTTTAGGTCAGAGGATTACTTGAAGAACTGAATGTTGAACTTGCATAACCTGTGCAAGTTCATTGTGATAGCAAAACAACAATTCATATTGCCCACAATCCTATTTTTCATGAAAGGGCCAAACATATTGAAATATATCTTCATTTTGTTAGAGAAAAGTTGTAGAATAAATTGATTAGTTTGAAACATGTCAAATATGGTAGTCAAGAGACAGATCTCCTTACTATAACAATTAGCAAAAATATATAAAATAGATTACTCAGCAAGTTAGATACTTTGAATATTTACAAGCCCTAACTTGAGGGGAGTATAGAAATTAGTATAGTTAATGGGCTTGAGTATGTAGGGCCCAGTAGGTTTGATCATTGCATATTGTATAAATGGCACACTTTGAAAGTACTATCGTATTTAACAATTTCAAGCTATATGTTTCACACAAGTTGCTCAAGATTCGTTCATGAGTGATTGTCCGTCGATTCAAGAGTGAGTTTAGGGTTAACGACAATGAGCTCTGGAGAAGCGAAAAAGACGATGCAAACTCCTCAGTCAAATGAGGAGGAAGATCTTTTGATGAGAAGCTCGAAGAAAGTTAAGAATGACTCGAGGTTCACTGGTTTTAACAAGATTCAAGAAGATTGGCCTGCTCTGGGAGGCTTTTCTAGCTCTTATCAGGAGGGGGGAACGTCTTTCTTGGACAAACTTAAAGGAGCTTCAAGGAATGAAGAGCTGAATGATTTTGAAGATAATGACATGCTATCCGAAGACTCCTTCTCTGATAATTCCCAGAATGGTAAGGGTGGTGAGAATGGGGAACCTGCATGTATCATGGTAGAAGATCCTAATAGGAATTTTCCTACGTTCTCCTTCTCTGACAAAATGAAAAAGAGACTTTATAAGGCTTGGAAGTCAGCGGTGATCGTGAAGCTGCTTGGAAGACAGATTGGGTATAAAATTTTGGTTCAAAGGCTTCAGGGGATGTAGGCTAGGAAGGGTATTATTAACGTGGTTAATATAGGTCATGGGTTTTTTGTTGTGAAACTTTCAAACAGGGAAGATTTTCTTAATGCTCTAACAGGAGGGCCATGGATGATCTTCGATCATTATCTTACAGTTCAACCTTGGGAACCTGGTTTCAAGGCTCATTTAGCAACAATTAGCAAAGTTGCGGTGTGGGTAAGGATCCCAAAACTCCCTATGGAATACTATGATGAGGAAGCTTTAACTGTTATAGGTAATAGGATTGGTAAAACTTTGAAAGTGGACATGAATACCTCTTGTCAATTGCGTGGACACTTTGCTAGAATTTGTGTGCTGGTAGAGTTGGGGAAGCAACTTATGCCTGGGTTCATCTTGGACGGAGAAGAACTCTTCTTAGAGTATGAAGGGCTGCATTTTCTGTGCACGAGATGCGGGATTTATGGACATAGGCAAGAGTCTTGTTCGATGAAGAATGCTAATGTGGAGTCGGAAGAGGCAGCTAAGGTGGGAGGAGGTAAGGATAAGCATGTTCAGAAGGCTCAGGAGATTGCTAAGGATTCAGAGCAATGGAAAAATAGTGGAAAAGCATAGGTACCGAAGAAACAAAGAGAGAAACGGAGATCAAGCTGCGACAGTGAGGGAAGGATCAAGGTTCAACGTTCTAGCTGACGTGGCTAAGGAAACTCAGTCTGAGCAGGGTGATCTGTCTGCTGCTAATGAGATTTCGTCTATTGGGAAGAAGCAGGAAAGGAGAGTGGCAGGGTCACGTTTGATGCAAACCCAGTGGGGAGAGGGTCAGAAAGCAGTTGGGAGGGAGCTTCAGAGCAGTCCTATGAATGGGACATCTGTGAGAAAGCAAAATGGGCCAACTAATAGAGTGACTAGACGTGGCAATGGGAAAAGGGCTGAGAAAAGAGTGAGGGAAGAACCAAGATCAAATAGAAAGCAGGGTGGGTCAGTTTTATTTCTGACCTTGGGTGAGGAGTACGAGGCAAATGACTTTCATAAAGCTATTGATGTAGATGTTTTGGCGACGCGAGATGAGGCTTCTGAATTGGTGAAAGTTACGGATGATGAATCAGGTAGCAAAGTGGGAGGTGGGGACCACACGCATGATATGGAGCAGGATCATGGTGAGCGGTTGAGTGGCGTCGAACATGATTTGGACGCGCTGGGCCGTGAGCTTCAAGGAACAAGTGCAGATCGCATTTCTTCCCAAGCTCTCGCTATGGGCCTTTCGTCCAGAAGCCCAATGGATCTCGGAGGCTTAGTGGACGCTGAAAGGGAATTAGAAGGAATGGGAGGTGGGCTTCAACCGGGGGGCCCTTTGCATAAGGAAGAAGATCTTCAGCCACCGGCAGAGAGCTCTTTCGTCCCAGAGACACAGTTCCCAGGTTTTTCTGAGTAAATTTTGTTTTTTTTCCTGTTGGTTCTTTTATTTTAATTATGTTGTTTATGGATAAAAAAATTTTATATTGGAATATAAGAGGTGCTTGTGGAAAGGGGGTTTTAAGAAATTTACATCTTGTTCTTAAAGGCTCTAATCCTAGTCTAATCTTTTTGTCTGAGACTAAGTGCAGCAATCCTTCCCAGCTCCCAATTTTGAGCAAAGTGGGTTTTGATGAAATTAGATTTATCCCCAGTGAAGGCAGGTCGGGAGGCTTGATTGCTGCGTGGAAATCTGATTCTATTTCGGTTCATATAATTGAGGAAAACAAGCAATTTTTTCACTGTCATTGCTCTATGGATGGCAGTCCCAATTTTATTATTACTGCGGTATATGTTATTCCTCACTCTGATTGTAGAAAGGTGTTGTGGGAAAGACTTCAAACTTTTGCTAGAGGCATATCTAGGCCTTGGTATGTTTTTGGTGACTTTAATGATATCAGATGCTCTAATGAGCGGGTTGGAGGCTCAACTCCAAACTTTGCCCGTATGAGTTTCTTTAATGATAGCATTCTAGCTTGCAACCTTACTGATTTGGGAGCTGTGGGGCCTAAATTTACTTGGAAAGGTCCTCTTCTGGCAGGCTGTACTAGATTATATGAGAGACTGGATAGAGCACTTGTTAACTGTCATATGTTAGATGTTTTTCCGGATTGTTTCCTCAAGGTGTTGCCTCGCACTAAATTTTCGGACCATAACCCTTTGCTTCTTTCTATGGGGATGGACTCTAGAAGACGTTATGGTAATCGACCTTTTCGGTTTGAAGCTATGTGGCTAGCTCATAGTGATTTTCGTCCTTTCCTTGCTGATTGCTGGGATGAAAATGGTGACTTGGATTCTAATATGAACATTTTGAGAGAGAGGATTCCTGATTGGAATAGAGATATTTTCGGTTATGTTGAAAGAAGGAAGAAGATTATTTTGGCTCGGCTTGATGGTATTCAAAGATCACCTTCTTATCCCTTCTCAAGTTTCCTAAGTAATTTGGAGGTTAATTTGCAGATGGAGTTGGAGGAGGTTCTTAGATTAGAGGAAATAAAATGGTTCCAAAAATCTAGATCTGAATGGATCACTCATGGGGATCGCAACACTAGGTATTATCACTTGAAAACGAACTCCAGGAGGAGGAAAAATAAAATTCGAGCTCTGAGAGATGCAAGTGGAGTTTGGGTGGATAATGAGGATGAGTTGAAGAACCTCGTGAACAGGTATTTTCAGAATTTATTCCAGATTGAGGAGGGTGATCCTTTGGTTTTAAGCTCTAATACTAGCTTTCCTGCTATGGATATCTCTATTCTTGCACAAATGGGTAAGTCTCCTAGTGTTGAGGAAATCAAGGGAGCAATCTTTGATATGGGGCCGTTCAAAGCTCCAGGCTATGATGGTTTTCCCCCGGTTTTCTTCCAAAGGAATTGGAACAGTGTTGGAAATTCCATTTGTAACTTTGTTAAGTCAGTTTTCGAGGGGCATACTCGTTTAGCTGAGGCGAACAAGACTTTAATTGTTCTTATTCCTAAAAG
>JANTPZ010032843.1:0-15883 GCA_025593235.1 Vachellia pachyceras
TTGTAGCGTGTTAAGACAATGACTGAAGCTAAGGTGCAAATAAGCCTATCATAAGCCAAAAATATATCAGCATCTCCCCATGAACCATCTGGAAGCTGGTTTTTTATTATCCATTCAAGTGATTCTGGAAACTGAGGGCCCCCGCTTCCATTCAGATCTTCTACCAGAGCTAACATTGCTGTGGGATAAGCTGAGGCTGATATGCTCTTCTCTCCTTCATTTGATTCCAAGTTCATTCTTATTTCTTCCGTTCTCTTTCTGATCTCTTCGTACCTTCCACAGGCCTTGAACTTTTTTCCCAAATCAAAACAATAGCCATTACATTAACACACCATATATATATATATATATATATATATATAAATTAACGTGCATGGCAATTCAGATTAATTATAGTTGAAGAATAAAATATATGTATAAAAATTAAAACACCACTACTAAACAAGTGCCCTTTAACACCTCTGTAAAACATTTATTTAACTTAAAAACTAACGTGAGAATGAGATCTCAATTCACTTTCAAACGGACGTGAAATAAGAAAATTTCTGAGGTCTTTTACACAAACATCCCCCACAAGACAAATGGGAAAATTTTCTATTCTAGTGTATGTACCCCCAAAGCTTCCTCAGCTCCTTCCTTAATCCAATTATTATATGTTGGAAGCGTCAAATCTTCAGCTTGTGAATCTTCTGGTGAAGGTATTGATTCTGATGTTTCTCTACTGCTGCTCCTTGCTCTGAAATCAGAGTTTTTCTCTGAAATGATGACTCTAGCCTTCAATGGTGAAACTCCTATGACAGCATAAGCAATAATACTATATGTAATTAAGCTTTTTATAGAGTAAGATAAATGCATAGCTATATTCTTAAAGTGATAGTGAGGGTGAAGCTTAGATTACCATGAAAGGCCATGTTAGAGGAATTACTGGGAAACGAAAATAACAGATGGTGAGTTGATGAAGGAAGAGAGTGGACGATGGACTGGTGATACATGGTGGCGTGAGATGTTAGAGCAGAACCCACAATCATAAATGACTTATATAATAATCTATATGCTATCTAACAACAAACAAGTGATAGCGGAAGACACAATACCTCTCACCATTAATTTAATTTTCTTGTTTTGGATCCAAGATCAATAATAGGAAACAATATCTCTTACTATTGCTTTGTTTTTTTATTTGGGATCCAACATCAATAATAGGAAACAATATCTATAGAACTAATAAATTAGTGTCAGAATATAACTCAAAGTAAAATTCACAGGGGTGACAGGTCTTTTCTGACTGGAGAAAAGGCACAATGATGGCAATTGGAAAATAACCGTAACCAATCAGGGAACCTCAAAAAGTAAGAGAATTCTCAATATCACTCAAGCAATCAAGCTTTTCATGTTACTCCCACTATCAGATAGTACCATTATGTAAAGCTGATTAGAGTTTACCCTATTTGGGCTCAAGGCTCTAAAAGACTATGTGCTACACTCATGATATTTTATTAATTCCCTAATTAATATATACAATGATTATATATTATAATAAAATATCTCACATGAGAAGCCATTGATATATGTGAGTTCCTGTTCTTCTTGGCAAACTCACCACCTAAAGGATGTGTTTGGTTCAACCAAGGGGAAGGGAAGTTAGGTTCATTAAAGGAAGGTAAGGGTGTATGAGGAGAGATTACAAACTTTGTTTGTTTGAAAGGGACAGAAGAGGAGGAGACGTTTTTTGCTATTATAAGTTGACATATACTGTTAAAAATATTACTTTTTAAATCTCAAAAACTTATCATCTCAATTTTAACATGCTATCTCATTAGTTTTAAAATGTTTTATTTATCAAAATATGATAAAACTATAAAATTAAGTTGAAGAAAAAGAAATATATGATGCCCACGTAGGGTTGGCCCTATAGGCAACCGGCTATTGACAACCGATTAATCCGGATTCAAGGGGATCAGAGTGCTGCCTACTAGATAGGGATGGCCTTTCTCCCAACAAGAGCGCTTCCCGGAATTTAAACACACGATCTCATCCTTATGGGGACGAACCCATTTACCAACTCGATCAACTGCTTGTTGGTACTTACCCTTCATTTTTTTCCAACCAAACACATTATACGCACCATTCTCCTCGCCTTCCCTCACCTCCTCTAAAAAAATCCCAACCAAACAATTGGATAAGCACGAGAAGGTGGCAGTTGTGTAAATTAAACTTGATAGATATGTTTACTTTCCAACAGTAATTTAGGTGCTGATATGGCTTTTTTATTAAAAAATTGAAGGCATTGGTGTCTTTTGGCAACATTCCAAAATTTCAAATCAATCCAATCAACCTGATTTGTGATCAATAAATTTTAGCATCTTGATTTATTTTTTATGTGATGAATATTACAAGCATGAATGTCTATAACTTTTATCTCTTAAAATTCTACAGTTGAAGCTATAACATATGGCTTCTTGAAAATTTTCTATGGTTAATGTATATGATGACTCTTATGTTACATATCATACAATAACGTATAGTTATTTCTTAATTGTAATTTTTGTAGTAACAAATAGAGGTTGAATTTAGCAGAAAGGGTAAGTCCCTCACAATGTAAGAAATTAATGTTCAAATCTCAATTGGGAGGCACACCCACATTTAGTGATTAATAGTTATTTGAACAAGATTGTCTCCACCAAAATGATACTAATTATGCTTATTAACGAAAGTAAACCTGAATAAAATAAAATATACCTATATATGACCCTAATGTTAAAATATAAATTCAATTCAGTCATTTTGTCCAGTATCACCCTAATGTTAAAATTTGATTGACACTATAAGCACCTAATAAAAAAAATCAATTTTGCCCATGGCACATACCTTTACATCTTTTTTTTTCTGCGAAGCATATGTATTTTTCTAATTGAAGTAGTTCTGTTCAATATATTGTCGAGTACAGGTGTGCATGGATCAAACTAAAAAGGGTTTATACCCAACCTAAGGTTTGGTATAGTATAAACATCATGTTGTAGAAGATAACCCAATGTCTTGTGCAATCCAACGTCATCGAAATGTTGGGTTGGATTGGACTGGTTAACTTAGACTGTCCCGACTAGCCCTAAGACCTTAATGTAAATTTTTTGTTTTTGCTTCTCCTTTTACAAATAGCTAATTTTAACCTAAGAATACGAAATTAACATAGAAAAACCTAAAATCATATAAAATACACTCTAAAATATTAAAATTTAAGTATAAATTGATGATATTCATTATTTAACAAAAATAATTATCATTATTAACATAAAAATTTAAAAAATAACTTAAAAATAACTAGCTAGGGCCAAACCATATCGGACTAATTGGTCTGAGCACTAGGTCATGAATCCAGTCTAACTTGACCAACCAATCCAGTTTGATCTGATCCAATTTAAATATATTGTTTGGTTGAATTGGAGTAGACCAGACCATTTTGGATTGAATCGGATTGGACCGAACCACCGAGTTCTTACACATCTCTACTGTCAAGTACAATAAGTAAACACCTCTTCTAACAAACATATAAACTTTAATTTACCTTGTTATGATAAACCAGCCTCTTCGACAAACTCTTACTAATTACTGTATATCCGCGTGATTACAAAAGAAGAGAAAACGTAGGGGGAAATTATTTCTTGATATGAATAATTACTTAATCAATTATCATTTAATGAATGATATATGCCACGATACTCATTGGGCTTGTTTGGATGGCTCGTTGGGAGAACGGACATAGATTCCAAGGTAAATATGTTAGAGGAATTTTATCTCGTTAAGCGCATGAATAGATTTTGGTTGTCCAAACAGGCTAACCAAACAAGCCTATTATAAGATTTAGGTGAATCTTCTTAAAAAAACAGAGAGAGAGAGAGATTAGGTTGCTGATGTGGCATTTCAGATGTGTGCGCGCACGCGCGCGCGCCCCATTTCAGCCATTGATTTAAATAAGGAATTCAAACTCTTTTAAGATATTGTAATGGTGGGTCCTGAAGAGATATAAGATATAAGGCCTGTTTGGTCATAGTTTTTAAAATGTGCAAAGTTTTTTTTCAAAGTAGTCTTTCTCTGATTGTTGGTGTTTGGTCAACATTTTGAACCAGTAAGAATTTTTTTTAAAATGTTTGGATTAACCTTTCCAAAAGTGACTTTTATTCCAACTAGATTTGAAGTCATACATTTTTATAAAAAATGTAATTTATCTGAAATATGTTAAGATTATACTCATATATTAAAAAGTCGGTTTCAGAAATTTCTAACACGAAGAAAAGCCATAAAAGTCAAATTCTATCTTCCAACAACTGGATTGTGAAAGAAAACCCCATTGAACCAAATGCAATTTTTTTCAATTAAATTTTAAGGGTCCAATTCTCAATTAGGGGACCAACAAGCACCAACATTTTTTTGGGCCGAATCAGCAATGGTAAAGGCCTTATAGCCTAGTGGTAGATAAATTATTATACATTGTTAACAAACTTCCGAGTTGATTCTCGGAATTTATTATTGTTATAATTCTACCTTACAAAAACATATCAACTCACTCTTAAACTCGTGTTAGCGTTAAACTCAGTTAAACTTGCAAATTTAGCTATCAAGTTTACCGTTTTTTACGTTTATACTTTACAAAATCATGTCAATTTACTCTTAAATTCGTGCTATTGGATCTGATTATGATTAGTGACTCTATATATAAACTTCATATAACTTTCTTTGTTGAAAATAGTAAACTATGGATGTTGATAGATTTATCTCAATTAGTTGAATTTTAAATATATTTAACTCAAATTGTTTGTCATTTTTACATTTTAATTATTCAATTATATACTTGTAATAATTATTTATTAATAAAAGTAAACTTGAGAGTACTATTTGAGTCTACTATACAAGTTTAGATCCTAGTAACGAGTTTGTTTAAACTCTTGAGTTCGACAACCTTGCTCTTAGGAAGGTCACTGGTTCAATTATGATTGTAACCTCATGTCGTTAGTATTGACCGTTTAATTAAAATAACCAATGGAAGGTTGGATCTGGTAGAAAGGTTAATATCTCATAATGTGACGAATCAATGTTCGAAATCCTACTTAAAGAGGTTTCTATGATTTAGCTTGATTTCTTATTTTCAGAATAGTTTAAAAGAAAATCTTGTTTAAAAATATGTTTTTGCTTGCATGCTTTAATTTTTTTTAAAAAAATTAAAAGCTGTTTTGAAAAACAAAACGACTGGAATGTCTTTATTTTTATGATTTGTTACGTTTTGTTCTACAAAATTAGAGAAGAGGCCGAGAATATCGTGCTTTCATTAGTGATAATCATATTAATGAGTCAAACTATTCTTTCACCCTTCATTTGAACATGATATATTTTTCAAAATAATGATTCAAGTAGACCCCCTCAAATACTCGTTCTAAAAAATTTACTCTGTAGAGTTGTACCAACAACGTAAAAACAGATCGTAGAATCAAACAAGCCTTTATTCTTCTTCCACTTATTACTTTTCTGGGAAAAATGGAGCACTTAATTAGGACTGATTATAAGCTGTATGTTGCACTAACCTATTGGATTCCAGACATCCAATGAATGTCCTTCATCAACTACTGAAGAACACATTGAGTGGATTAAAGAGTAGCAGAAATCAGGATTCATCAGAAGAGCTCCAAGCAAATGGTGTATATGGTAAGTCTTCAATTCTTTCCAAAAACTGTTATGATTTATGTGGACCGACAATTCTATCACTTTACATAAAATTGGTCAAGTGGAGAAATGTAAAAAAAGGGTTCAGACTCTAGAAGCTACAATGTAATTTTGGAGCTCATTCCAACATAATTGTCCTTCAGGTATATTCATTCTCATCAATGGGTGTTGGTGGGTTGAACATTCATACCAGATATGCAGTAGTATTCTCGTTTCTTAAATTGAATTTATTGCTTCTAACCCCTGAAAATTTTTACTTGGACATTTACTGACAGGAAAAAAACAAGGTTGAGGTCAAGAACTCTTCCACTCTGGCTTCAAAGAGTTCAACTGTAGAGTTGGCTAAAATTCAAAGGGAAGAACTTGATGATGATGATGATGATGATGATACTAAATCATATGTTCCAGACAAGGAAATCACTAAGAGAGTTAATTTGGAATCAATCGACCTTATGGTGAGAATGAGAATCCCTCTTATGTGATTTTGATTACTTTCCTTCTGTGCTTTTGCCTCCAAGTATCTGATGACAAGTGCCTTTAAACAGGCTCCTCCTTCTACAGATTTGAGATTGGTAAGTAGAGAGTCTGAATCTAAATCATCATTCTTTCGCAATCTTTACTATATGCTTGTTCATCACAACTTATCATGCTTCTGATGCAAAAAATAGGGAAATAACATCAATAAAATTGAAGATGTGGAGGAGACGAAGATGGAAAAGTTTAAGAAAAACCAGCATGTAATAGAGCTGCCGATCAAAAAAGATAATCACATTCTGACAAACCACCAAGAGAACAAAACTGGTAAATTTGACACATTTTTTTTACTCTCTAGACTTTGCAGTACCAACTTCTAAATGCGATTCTTTCACAATGTATTGATTTATTTTTAGTCTCTTATCATACCTTTTTTCCTTTCTAGTTTCAGCTGCATGGTCAAGAAATCTTCCTCCTCGTGGGTATGAATCTGCTATTTTCCTCATTCTGATGCAGCCTTCCTGATTACCTTTACTAAGAACAATACCTTCGATCAAACAGATCTGTCCCACAACCCTTACAACCAACTGTGAAGACAGAAAAAACCATAGGATCATCATCAATAGCCCTGCAGGTACCGTTAATTCATTTGGCTATAATTAATTGAGTTCTTTTTTTATTCTCATGACCGTATTTTTTTCTCAGAATCAAATATTGAACGTTTTTGCATGATTTAAACATGTAGCTTCTGGATTTTGAACCCTCTCCACCTCGACCAAAGCACTGCGCTAGCCATCATTACATCGCTCATAACATCTTGCACCAACAGCTTTTAAGGGTTAAAAATAATTCTAGTCCTTCATATGGCACAAAACCGAGCAATATTAACCATGTGCCAACTCCAGAAAGTATGATCACTGGGAAACAATCACAAGTGAAGGAGGAATTCGCTGCTTCAAAATTTCTTAGTCTTGACACAAATAAAGGCCTTGATGCTAGCAACTCAGTGGTTTCAATGCAAATGGTGAAACAAGATCCAAGTATAATGGTATGATTTTCTCTTGTTTAAGCTTATGTACATTTGTATCTTAATGATCTTGTTTTGATATATATATTGAAATTGATTTTCTTTTCTAAAAATTGTTGACATATGTTATTGCTTTCCTATTCTCTTTTGGTCAGCACCAACCATATTCTCCAGCAATAGCAGTAACTAGTCATGCCAGAAGCGGGAACCCAAGCTTTGCTGCTGCTTCCAATAATTCCACTTGTTCATTTGCTGCATCACTAGGTAACTATATTCATGAGTGTCAATCAGTTTCTAGGCTAATACAATACTTGGTCCTTATAGTTCAATTTCATTTTTGTTGTGGTCGCTTAGTTTCAAAAGCTAGTCTGTGTAGTTTAACGAGAACCCAGATCATTTTACCTATTGAGGGACCAAAACCTACAACTTGAAACTAGAGGTATCAAAAAACAAAATGAAGGAAAATTATAGAGACTAAACATTGTATTAACCAGCATTTTCTTCTACAACAAGCTTTAACAACCTAAATTTTGTAGCCTATAATATTCTTATTGTGGCAATTGTGAGTAACGAGTTTTACCCCCTATTTTCATCAGTAAGAGATGCAAGCCCAGCTGAACAAAATTCAAGTATCTCAATTGGTTTGTCTTCGTCTCATAAGCAATCATCATATGGGGTTCAATTTAAAGCAAATAACATGTTGCCTCATAAGCTCATGAGTGAGACATGTGTAGAGAAATCTCCATCCATTGTTGATCAACAGAATGTGTATAGCCAAAACTTGAAAATTCCAATTCAGCCCAAGAACTTTGGTGACAAGAAGCAAGTGGATTTTTTAAAGGGTGGCTTTGAGCTTGTGTCTTCTCAATCATTTGCTATATCATTTCAGAGCCAACCAAGTGTTGCTTGGCAAGGATATTACTCAGCATGGACAACACAAGATAATGAGAAGAAAGTCAATTCTGGGAAACCATCATCAACCAATAATGGGCCAACCACCCTTGTTTTTGATGACTCATCAAAATATCTTAGCTTCGTGTTATCTCCTATAAATAGAACTTGGCTTGACCATTCTATGGTTTCAACTACGACCACGACAACATCAAGCTCCCCGATTTTCAGTAATACTTCGAGTTCTCAACATTTGCCTCATCTTCACAAGCAACATAACATGCGCAGCAGCAGCAGCAAACACCTGTTGTTACACAATATAAAGCATCCAACAGTAATAGTCCTAATAACCTATCTTTTGATTCAAAGAGCTCAAGAAGACCATTAGATTCTTAGCATTTTTTATCAGGAGAAGCGAGGAAGAGTTTTACAAGGTCATGAACACATATCTTTTGGGGGGAACTATAAACCATTCCCACCGTTACAAGTCCAATGTGGTCAACTCAGTAACAACTAATCTTCAAACATAAATTTTGCAAGATATCTACCACATGGTAGCAACTCAAAGACATTGCCAAGGAAACAAAGTCTGTTCAACAAGACTTGAAAAGCTGATAAGAATTCTTCAATTGAGGCTTTGCCAAAAATCGTCTTCAATGAGCAGTTAAAATTCCCATCTATCTCAACCACAGGCCCTAGACACCCATCTGAGGCGAAGTATTAGAAGTCAAATTTTATTGTGCATGAAGATGAAAGAGATCTCTCTGTCTCTCTCCCTCTCTCTATATATATATGTGTGTGTCCCATTCCTCATGTTTCAATGTTGCTGTGTGTGTGTATCATGCTTCTTGTTCTATATATATAATTGAAGAAAACAGATGATTCAAGTTTTATGTGAGGACAGACTTTGACTCTAATGGTCTCTAGAGCTCATACCTGTGGTGGAAGATAAGCTTGATTATGTTGCCAAATTAGCATGTTAAAAAGCGACTTTAGTGTGGAAAACTATCATTTGAAATCAATCTTGTGAGAAGAAGGTAGCATCAAGATGAATATATAATAATCCCATGTTTGGGGGTAAAGAGTGCTTTTTTGGATTGGTGTTTTAAAGCTCAAAACTAACTTTTTAGATATGAGCTTATGGTTTACGAGGTAAATGTGTAAAGGATTTTGTTTCAACTTGTATGAATACGCTTCTCATGAGTTAATTCAAACAAGCCCTGGTCAGCTAGAAAAAAACAGTGATAATGACAAGAAGCTGGGCTTCATAGGGCCAACTTTTTTGAAATTCAAGGAGGGGCTATCATATGTTCTTGCATGTTTTGATTTTGTTGGCTTCTGTCTTGAAGATTGCTTTGTATTTCATTGGCTGAAATCAATAGATCAGATGGCCTATGTAATACATATTTAGCTTTGTTAATCTTCCAAAAAATGTCAACTGGGGCTTATTTTAAAAATTGAAGGTGGTATGTAGATACCATAACATTTTTCTTTGTTGTTGTGCTAAGAAAACTAACATTCAATTTATTTTAATGGAAGAATATGCTTTTATTCTTTTCAATACACTCATTAAAGGAGCGTATGTCACTAAAGGAAGAGAACTAACAACCAATGAGAATGGCCACAAGCTCAAATTGTTAGTTGTTCCTTTTTTTTATGTTGCATAAAATCAATGGAGGTGAAGTTTCTGACATGAATATTCCCAGGCAGAACTGGAGAAGTGTTCTCATATATGACTTTTGTCAACTTCTGTGGCCCTTTTTCTTTACAGGCTATTATATTCATTCCTAACTTGCAAATTGCAATGAAATTAACAAAAACCGCTTACTTTTAGCTTTGAATATGTTTTATTCCCAGACTTTTAACAACTTCTACACAGACTAAACAAATTAGTTAAATTAATTATTTTAATTAAAAAATGACTGTATTTTAAATCATTTTCCAAAAATTACCCTTCTTAGATGAAGAATACTCTTGTGCTTAGTAGTAAGACACTTTTGATTACTTCATACCTTAAGAAAAGTGGTTAAAATTGTAAAAGTTTATTACCCCTCATGTACTATTTATAGAAGAGAGAGGATGAATTTCTTGGTCCTATTTATATGTACAACTTTGGTAGTTTGAAAGATATTCAAATAGCTGAGGGGTAGAGATTATAACATGGGCTTGTTTGGAATAATATTTTCAAAAGTCAAACACACGTTCAATAGTGTTTTTCACAAAACGAGATAATCTCTTCCATATTTTACCTCGGCTTGCGTAAAAGTACTTATATACCGTGTTGCTAAACAGATACTATTTCTTCAAAGCATATAATGGAATTATATATATACACTCAAATACTGCTATTTACAGGGCAAATGTAAGATAATGTTTTATTTGATCTTAATTATAATTCATCTCATTAAATTTTTCATATGCATGTATAATTTTATGTTTCATTTATTATATATAACCTTTGCTCTCTTGTGTTATACTACCTCCGATTCTTAATATAAAAATAATTTGACTTTTGTTAATAAGATTAATTAAACTAAATACACTATTTAATATTATAGCCATTATATTAAGTATCAGATGTAGTAGTTGATATTAAATAATAGTGAAGTTTTTAAAATTGTTGAATTTCAACCTAGTGAGATTTAAGGTTTTTCTCGGTCTGTATGAAATACGATGAAACTAACTTATAAATATGATGAAATAAGTATATATATTTTTTCCTGAATGGTGTTACACTCAATTGTTGCTATTAATGCTGTGAGTTCTTTTCGATTGAATCAAATAACAACATTTTATTAAGTATTTGTCTGAGAATTACATATCTTCATGTTAGACATGAGATATTTTGATGAAAAAAGTCCTTTCTGTCAAGAATAAGAATAATATTTTTTTTTGTAATTCCAAAAAAGGAAAAAAAACAAGTTTAGTTGTTGATTATATTGTTAAAACTTCGCTTAAAAAGGTTCATTTGTCATTAAAAGGATAAAAACTAGACTTTCCAGCATTTGCAAACTTTTGACGTAATTTATAAAAGTGATAAAAATATGGATTTTTAGGTCCACTAAAGCTCATACTGTTGGAGTTCATATTTGGATTGAAATCTTTTCTTCATCTGAAAAATCTGAATAGTAAAAATATTTTTAGCAAAATTTCAATTTCTTTAACAATATTTTCTCATCGTGTTAATTATGGTTTATATCGCGATGAAGCTTACCCCAAGTATGATAATTGACGCTTTTCATGCCTTAAATAGTCTTTCTCCTAATCCCTATACTTAACCAATTAATTTAAAAAGATTAAAAAAAGTTAGGTAAATTATTTAATTATAATAAATGTGACCCAATGTTGATAAAATATCTCTGTATAATGTTAGATAAAGTAGTTTGATGAAAAATGATGAATATCATAGATAAAGTGGATTAAAATTTTACATGTAGAATCAAAATCAACCCCTTAACAAGCTTTACATTTAAGATCAGAAGAGTATTTCAAACTTTGAACATGCACTTGACAATATTATACCCCCTCATATTCTTAATATAGAAGTTCAATATCTAATTTGTAAATATTAAAAGAATAATGAAGGTATGTTGGTTTATCTTAAAACTCTATTTTTTGAGTTTAGAGACAATAGAATACATTTTACTTTTACTTTAATAACTTTGTTTCGTTGAATTATATGTGACGTGAACATAAATATTATATTTAATTATGAATTAATACCTTTTTATAATTAAATGTCACTCTTTTACAGTTATATATAAATATTTTTGTGCATTTTAATTGAATACATTATTTTAATAATAATTGATTTCACCTCATTTTGCACTAATACTCTCTCATATCACTGACTTAATTGGTGCATTACTGGATCTGATTTTTTTTGTATCTTGAACGTACCACCTAAGTAAATTAATTTAAAATTAGTATCAAATCCTAATAAATTGTTCTGTAGAATAAGAGGAGTGAACTGAAATTATGTTTTAATGGAATGGCCAAGATGCCCTTATTTCTTATAACAAGTGAAAGTGAAACAATCTCTTTTAAAAACAAAATGAAGTGCATTTTGATCATTACCCATTAAAACATAAGTTCAATTCAGTCATTTGGTCCAGCATCATAACTTCAAAAAAAAAAAAATCAATTCTGCCCATTGCACATATATTTACATTTTTTTTTGCTAAACATATGTATTTTTCTAATTGAAGTAATCATGTTCAAGATACTATTGAGTAGATATGTATATGGGCCAAACCAGACCGGATTTATACCCAACCTATGGGCTGATCTAATATAGACATCAATTAATGTACAAGACAACAAGAGTTCTTATCCAATCCATCTCCAGTTGGAGGTTGGGTTGGATTGATCCACTTAGATTGCCCGGACAAGTCCAAGGGCCTCAATCTTTTTTTTTTTTTGTTTTTCCCTATACAAGTGGCAAAATTTTAACCTAAGAATACAAAATTAACATAGAAAAAACACAAAATCATATAAAATACACATCAAAATATTAAAATTTAAGTATAGATTGATGATATTCAATATTTAACAAAAATAAATATCGTTAGTAACAAAAAAAATTTAAAAATAAATAACTAAAAAACATCTAGGGTCAGACCAGACTAGACTAACTAGTATGATCACTTGTTCTGAATTGGTCCAAACCGACCAGTCAATTAAGTGAAGTCCAGTCCAATTTCAATATATTATTTATTTGAACCGGATCGGATTGGACTAGCAAATTTTTGCACACCCCTGCTATTGAATACAATAAGTAAGCACATTTTCCAACCAATATTTAAACTTTAATTTATCATATTGTGAAGAATTAACCCTTTCAACTAGATCCTACCCCTATTAATTACTTTATATTCACATGATTGCAAAAAAAACAGAGAGAAAGTACTAACAAATTATGACTTCAAATCCTGTTGTTGTTGGTGTTAGAACCTTGTTGGTCAGCGATTTGTTAGAGCCTTTGTAAATGTTTTTTTGATTCTGAAGGTATACCCGATCATAATGAATTTTGAGACCTAACTCACCTAACCTTTTATATTAAAGAAAAACAAAGAACAAGAAAAATAGGGGGAAGTTATTGAATGGTCCAAATACCAAGCAAGCAAAAAGAAGTTACGAGAAACTCGAGTTAAGTGACAGCGTTCTCCTCCTTACACTGCACCATAAAACAAATCGAATCTCAATTTCCCATTGGTGACCACACAATTCCCATCCCTTTGAATGAGGGGACGGTGGGGGGGGGTGAGCAAACGAAATGCTCAAGAAGGCCAATGTTTGATTGAAATAAAGTCATTTGGAAATTTGCTAGCTTTTTGAATGATGATACTCTTTACTCCTTTTAAAATGAACTATATATTCATGGCATACAAATTAGATATATTGTAGATATATAATCTTATAACTTAGAAGTAACATCAATTAATTAGAATATTCAAATTATAAAGCATAATATGGTTGTTGAATTAATGGCTTACTGCTTAACTTAGAAGTCGGCACAAAGTTTTCATTGAAGAATATTCTATTTCTATTTATATATATTTATATCACTTTATACTTGACAAATATGAACACATTATTTTATGCTCATCAAGTTCTTATTATCATTTTACATGAGTATGGAGCTTTAGTCGAAATCTTAAATGAGTAAAGTGTTAGTAAGATCAAGTTCATTCATTTAAAATTGAGCAAACTTGAATATACACACACACAGCGCGCGCGCGCGTATATTACGGCCGATCACCTTTTTTATTAGGCATAAACAAACAAGAAGTGTAAGCCATTCCTAGTCGCATTGATTAAGAAAGAAATAAATAAATAAATAAATAAATAAATCTAGGCTTCATAGTTCATAAACATGACAATATATACAAAACAATACGGTAAAATATAAATATGTCTCCGAAGTTCATTGGGACTTGTTGGAATTAAATGGAAGTTAGGAAAATTATTTATTTTTAATTCTTACTTGGAATGTATGAGTAATTTTCTCGACAGTTTTATTATCGGAAGCTTATCCCAGTGGAACCAACATCAAAATTTCAAGGTCAACCCAATGCGCTCTTATGCTTCCTCATCAGCACTTCCGTTGTGTGTGTGTGTGTGTGTGTTCCATCTACATGTAGTACAGAGTAGGATGTGATCCATTATATTATTTTATATTGTTTATAAAGATGTAAATATAAATTTCAGATACATAGATTGAGGATACGTGAAGCACAAATAAAATTTTGCTCATGCAGTTTCCGATGGTTATATGACTTTCTCAAAAAGGACTTTCTGAATGTGAGACTTGACCGTGTCTGAATCAGTATGAGCAGCATAGTAAAAACTCTTAGTGACAGTGAGGAACGTCTTCTTTATGTTGAGATCCAAGCCATTAGAAGAGAAAACCAAATGCACCAGCTCTTGCATTTTCACCTCTACTTCTGGGTCGCCTTTGCAGTTTCCATTACCATTCTTTTCCTGACATAATATCCAAACCAGACGTAATTAACTGTATCATGCATATATATCATGATTAAGAAGATAATATAATCTCATTATTAGTAAATTAATGAAGTTTCTGATTAAGAAGTAATCACCTGGGTGGTTTGGAGATGACATAACTGGAGGCACAGTTGATTAGAGAGTTGGACAAGTTTCTGAAACTGAGGATTGAGCTGTAACAAGTGATGATGAGGACGTTGGAGGCCGCCATTAATGAGAATCATGTTCACCAACAGCTCAGCATCTCCTTCCCACTTATCTCCTTGGCTTTGCCATCCCAATACCCACTTTCTCCACTGCATAATGCATTCATCAAACTTCATCAATATTATAGCGAGTGCCCATTTAAATTCCTCCATATATTTTTGTGTGTATGTATGTGTGTTACTTGACAGACTTACTGCATCATGAAGAATATCGAAGCTAGCAGTTGGTAAGCTAAGAGAGAAGCTATGCAAAGTTTCTAGCAAAGTCCCCAGTAACCCCTTCCTGCTTCCATTTTTATTCAGCCATCTGCCATATTAATGCACATAATTAGCTCTTTTAATTAAGGGCCTGTGTGATGCAAAAAGTAGGTAGGAAAGAGGAAAGAGGAAAGAGAAAGAAAAAAAAGTAGGAAAGAGAAAATTTATTAGGAGAGAGGGTGTGATTTAATAAGAAAATAGCTTTTTCAAAACCTAGGTTTCAAACCAAGGTTTTGTATCTAAAATAGCTTTTCTGAAAAATGTAAGTAATTGGATAAAACCTAGGTTTTGGGGTAAAACCTAGGTTTTGAAACCAAATCTAGGTTTCATGAATAGGATCCAAACAAGCTCTAAAATTACAAATTTTACGAGATAATTAATCACCGATACGTGAGAAGTGTATCGTTACCGTTCGTTTAAGGAGGTACTGCTGTTGTTGAATTCATGCACAAAGGCTTTTCTTTGATCCTGATCCTGAGATGTGGATCCAAGTGTTTGAATAAGAGCAGAAGTCTTGACCCAAGCAAGTCGCTCTTGACACCTCTCAGGTTCAAATATGTTAGCTGCAGCCAGAAAGTAAGCCAAAAGAAGCCTTTCTTTGTTCAGCCCTAGACTTTCTAGTTTACATTCCGAGTACCACCTGTATAAAAATCCATAATAATAAGATATTATTAATTATTAATCTTGAATGTCATTATTTTTTCTATCAAGTAGGCTTTTCTCTCTTACTCTTGTATTCTTTTCCATTCTCTGCGATGCACGGCTTGACACATGTCGTAGTCTAACCTTCCGAGTTCAAGATTATTGT
>JANTPZ010032844.1:0-15471 GCA_025593235.1 Vachellia pachyceras
CAAGTTGTCAGCAATTTCTTCTTTGGCTCTATCCATTGCTTCATAGATATATGGCATGGCAGGTCTATAGTCACCATCCACGAGTCTCAAAACCTTTACAAGTGGAACTACACACTTCAAACAATATTTGATAGAACCCCAGAATCTAGCATCTTTATAAACCATGTTCACCACTTCCTTACCCTCACTTCTACTAGCATAAGAACTAGAAACCCAATCTTCCGAAACAAACATACTTCGAAGAGCATTCTTTTGTTCCAATATGCAATTCAATGTAAGATAAGCAATTGCAAATCTTATCACTACTGGTCTAGCTAATTCTTTTCCCTTAGAATACTTTCTGTACAAGGTAAGGACCCATGTATGCCTATAGATGAAGGTTGTTATTTTCTTCGCATTTGCAATGGTAGTATGAAATATCGGAAGTTGCCCAATGTCCTCAAGAATTAAATCAAGGCAGTGTGCAGCACAAGGGGACCAAAATAATTTGGTTCTCTTTTCTTCTAACATCTTCCCTGCTGACATGAGATTTGAGGCACCATCTGTCACAACTGGCACTACATTATCCTCTCCAATTTCCTCAATCATATTGTCTAACAATTCAAACATTTTTTAGCATCTTTAATCACACTACTTGTATCCATAGATTTTAGGAAAACTGTACCACTAGGACTGTTTACCAAAAAATTAGTAAGTGATCTCCCTTTACCATCTATACAACCATCACACATCAAGGTACAACCCCACTTCTCCCATTTCTTTTTATACTTCTCTAAACCTTCTTGAATTTTATCCACTGCCTTTTTCAAGTAAGAAACCCTCACCTCATGATAAGTAGGGGGTTTGAAAGCTCTACCATATTCACTGTAACATCCAAGGTATTGTCCTCGCTTAGCCACCCGTAGGTGCAAGGTTTTGTCACCCTCTGGCGCGCCTCGGATGTTACCACCATGCCCAGGATACCACCACCCTGCCTACTGCCCCCACCCTGCCTACTGCCTCTGCAGCGCTTGGCGTGGCCTGGCAGCGCTTGGCGTGGCACTCCACCCACCATCGAAGGAGCCATCCTCGGCTCTGATACCACAATGTAACATCCAAGGTATTGTCCTCGCTTAGCCACCCGTAGGTCCGAGGTTTTGTCCCAAAAGGCGTCTCGGATATCAAGGCCACTTGCCTGACCCACATCCCAAGATATTGTCCTGGATTTAGCCGCCCCTCTCTAGGCACCAGGTTTTGTCGCCCTCTGGCACGCCTCGGATGTTACCACCATGCCCAGAATACCACCACCCTGCCTACTTACTGCCCCTACCCTGCCTACTGCCTCTGCAGCGCTTGGCGTGGAACTAAAAGTGTCACGCCAAGCGCTACCAGGCCACACCAAGCGCTGCAGAGGCAGTAGGCAGGGTGGGGGTAGTAGGCAGGGTGAGCTCAAGTCCCACATCGGCTGGACCTGTCCAGAGTGAATGTCATATATGTAGTCGAGCAAGTGGCCTTGATATCCGAGGCGCGCCAGAGGGCGACAAAACCTGGTGCCTAGAGAGGGGTGGCTAAATCCAGGACAATATCTTGGGATGTGGGCAGTGGCCTGACACTTCCGCACATCCGAGGCCCCTTTTGTGACAAAACCTCGCACCTACGGGTGGCTAAGCGAGGACAATATCTTGGATGTTACATTGTGGTATCAGAGCCGAGGACGGCTCCTCCGATGGTGGGTGGAGTGCCACGCCAAGCGCTGCAGAGGCAATAGGCAGGGTGGGGGCAGTAGGCAGGGTGGTGGTATCCTGGGCATGGTGGTAACATCCGAGGCGCGCCAGAGGGCGACAAAACCTGGTGCCTAGAGAGGGGTGGCTAAATCCAGGACAATATCTTGGGATGTGGGTCGGGCAAGTGGCTTTGACATCTGAGGCGCCTTTTGGGACAAAACCTCGGACCTACGGGTGGCTAAGCGAGGACAATACCTTGGATGTTACATTCACCAACAGATCTTAGCATTTGAATAAATAATGGACTCCTAACCAAATTGAACGGTAACGCATTACCATATATGCATTTACAAATATCTTGAATTACCAGCTCTCTATCTTTTAACATCTCATTCATGGTTTTTTGTTTAGTAGATGTTGATGCAATTATGCCTTTGTTTGCATTCGTATCTTTAGTAGTTGTCTCTCGAAATACTTCAAGACTTTTTGCATCTGCACTTTTCTCTTTACCTCCTAGCAATTTAATAAATATTTCCTTAACATCATCTAGAACACTTGTACAAGCACTAACATTCTGTTGAGTTCTAGCCAAATGATGTTTCATCTTAGCCACACCACCCCAACATTTATGTGAGCAGTAATTGCACTCAACTAAAAGTCTATGTGGAGGAACACTTTTACAATAATTCCACGTAATATCTATTTCCTTCTTTTTTTACTTTGAGTCATTGTGGCTTCTATCAAAATATCACAGCAAAAAAGAACTAATAAAAAAAGAGGTGTGCCTACAAAAAATAAAAAACCAGTAAGTGTTAAGATCAGATTTGTGAAAGGATAGAAATTAAATTAAATAAAAAAGAGCTTTATATTTGTGAAAGGATAGCACTTAAATGAAAAAAGAAGCTGGAATAATGAAATTGCATAAAACTAATCAGCTTTTTGGGCTATAGCAATTGCATAAAACTGGTCATCGTGGGCCATAGCAATTAAAAGCATAAAACTGATCAACTTTTTGGAAGGAAGGAATAATGAAATTGAAAACATAAATCGCAAAGATAGACCCGAACCCGACTTGCAGAAGCTGGAACCTGGAATGAGCTTGCAAAAGTGAAGAATGGAAGGGAACCTGGCGACGCAGAAGCTGGAACCTCGTGACTGAAAGTCTGGAAGCTTGAAGAATGGAAGCGAAATGTGCGACGCAGCGATCTCTGATTTCTTGCGGCAGCGGTGGCACAAACTCACGGTAAATGTGAATCTGATTAGGTTAGGGATATTTGTAGGTTGTGTTTCCATCTGATCAGGAGTAAAAATCGCACGTTGAATCACAAGAATCGTGGTCTAACACGTCGCACGTTGAATCGCAAGAATCGCGGGAGTCGCGCGATTCCAGCCTGCATCGCACGATTCACCAGCGATTCTTGTGTATAAAAGATTCAACCTGCGATTCGTATCGTTTCTCCTAATATTTACATCGAATCGTCCGATGTGAATCGCGTATCGTGCGATTTCGACTACCATGCTTCAATGAGCAAAGGAAGCTTGGAATTTGCATGCCTCCAAAATAGTTTCCACTCAAGTCCAAGAAACTTAACCTCTTCAAATCAAGTATCGAATGATGCAATTTGCCACCAAACCTTGCTGCCTCATATGCATCATTTTCCCAAGACCAGGAACGAATAGAAGTTGAGAGGTGAAGTTCAAGAATATGACCACTTACATGATCGCAAGTAATTGATGTCCAATTGCAACAATTTGTGTTACCATCAAACCATGATGCAAGCCTATTTAAAGGATCAAGAAGACGTTTCTTGAAATTCAGAAGGGCTTTTCGCTCACTAGGAATGCAAAGATCTAGATCATTAGATGATGCTTCACACAAGCATAAGGTATTTAGTTGTAAGGTGAGTAATAAGGAGATCAAAAGGAACATAATAGCATGGTCGTAGAAGCCCATGATATTCAAGTTTCTATAATATAGATGGCATACAACTCTTGACAAAATTATCGGTATTTATAGTGTCACAAGGGGGTTTAAGCAAAATGTTCACATAACAGTTAATGACCTCCCTACAAAGTGCTTGGTCTATATGCGTGTTGGCCAATGCATAACAGTAATGTGAAAACTTGATAATTGAGGATACTCGCTCACCTGTTTTTTAAAGTTGGTCATAAAATAATATGTGAAAAATAGAACTTATTTTTATAACATATCTTTCATTCAGGGAGAGAATGAATAAAAGAGATATGGGAAAGAACGATCTTGAAGAGACCATAAGAGAAATGTATAATTAATTGAGGATAAAAAATTTAGAAATGAATTAAATATTCGACATACCCAAAATGTAATTTATAAAGTACGGTAAAAAACTCATAAAAAAATTCGTAACTTATAAAAATGCCAAGGAAGTAAAAGGTATGCATCGGTCTTTATTACTTATACAAAGTGACATAGTTGTAAAAAAACAAAGTGACATAGCCAGTTATTTCTTATCATTTATATATAAATTGCTTCTGTCCAAAAATTTTATAAACCAACTTTTCAGAATAAAAATCCCTTATTTGATTTGTAGAAAAGGGTGGAAAACGAATGGGAAAGAAAAAAAGACTTTTGAAACAATAAATATCATGCATGGCTTGAGATCAAAATAACGAAAAAAATAGTTATTACTTTTAATAATTAAAAATATAAAAGATATTTTTTGAGTAAAAAATATAAAAGATATTTAACATATTAATTGTATAAAAATTCCACTCGAGAATAGTAAGCAATTCCATCACCATTTTCACTTTTGTCTAACTATATATAAATAATTTCACTAAACATTTTTTTATTCATAGATTTTCTTATAGGGTTGTTGCACTTTATAAATTTTTTTTATTAGACAAATTATCCAAATTTTCATAAGTAAATTCACAATTGTTAAATAAGTTTTAAGAGAAACATTTGATGTTATTTATGCTACAAGGCTCTGACTATATGTTAACATTAATATTTAATATTAGAATCAATTAACTTTTATTTAAAAGATTAAAAATTTAAATATAATATTTAAAAGTATTTGTATTTAACATTTTTCTCTAAAATAATTTACCTGACTTATTAAATGTTATATATTCTAATTTTATACCTAAATAATATTTTTAGATAGTGTATTTAATTTCTTCAATATCCACATTTAAAGTGATAAATGTTTTTCGCGTATCATTGACTCATTGGTCAACATTATGCTTTCATATAAAAATGAGCCTACTAGTACTACACAAAACTTGTTGGATGGTGTCGACTTATCGGTCCACCACTCTTATTTTCTAAAGGTCATTTGCAAATGCTTTTTCAAATTTTTCTGCATCAAAAAAGTAAAAAGATTCCGTGTCCTCTCCATTACCTTTCCCTCTTTTATTGCCTTCAGCATCATTGGAGAAAAAATCTAATGGTCTGCATTTGATATTTTATAAAATATTATTATGATTTTATTTAGAAATATATAATAAAAATTAATCTGTTAGAATTTGATTTGATTAGTTCACAACTCTATATTATTATAAATTTAATTTTTTGTACCTCTTTTACTATAGTTATCAGCTATTGGAATCATATTTTAATGGTTTAAATTTATTTATATATTTGTATATAAAATGATAATAATATTTTAATAAAATATTAAATATGAATAATTGGATTTTAATCCAATGGTGACCAAAGGGGTAAATGAGAGGAAGAGGCGGGGAAGGTAAAGGTGGGAAGTTCGTTCCCTACTTTGATAACTCCTCTTCTCTTCTGCCTGTTTTTGAAGTTGTCACATTTTGTAAGTCTTCTATTTTATTTATCATCAAATGATATGTGGGTATCAACACCAATTTTTTAGTGTGCCACTTATCTCCCTCAGTTTTATAAAATGCTGAAAACTATATCACCTTCAATATTTAACAAAAGAGTTAAATAAATATTTATTTCAGTTTTAAATATTAGAACCCAATCCATTTCGTCTTCCACATATAATCCCCCCTCAAAATATCCTTATGAATGGCACTTGTTAAAGGGTTTTCATCAAATAGTACCTTGGATGTATGTACATTCAACATGGGTATTTAGGGAAGCCAAAGCCTATTTTCTAATATTTAAAAATTAGTTATCTAACGCTTCTATTTAGGATGAGAGACAGTGATAGATATTTGGCATATCAGATATACCAAAATTCCAATGTAAGAATTATTGTTAACATTAAATTTGCAAAGATAATGAGATACAAGGAGAAAAACTGACTTATTTCAAACAAACAACATGACAACATTACCTAATTTAGACCAGGGAACTAAATATAACTTTCATGAAGCTAGGGAGGGAGATCAAGTGGACACTTAAGCCACTAACATACTGTACGGCCAAAAAACTTAAAGCCAGTAAAGAAGAAGAGAAGAAGCTTCTAAGCTAATACCATTCAAAATCAAGAGCAAGCAATTATGTAAAAATTTCCGGGAAACTTCTTCATTCAAGGTACAAGCAAGCAACATGACATCTAGTAAATGCATAAAATAATTGATAAATCCATATTTTGCATGAAGAATATTAACCTTTTAACATGTTATTTTAGCTTTATTGGGTTAATGAAAGGATATTTGTGTTAAAAAGAGATTAAAAAAATTGTGGCCAATTTTGAGATATTTTACCACTTTTTAAATCTCTATTCAAATGCATTTGTGTTAATATGCAGGAATGTTACAGGATCAAGGCCTCAAAATGCTCTATGTGCCACATGCTTCAGCCAACAGACATTTTGACTGAAGCCAACGAAGACAAATTGCTCTCTGTGCCACATGCCTCAGCCAACAACGTCCGACGTCCGTACAGCTACAGTAAAACACGTGGGCCCAACTAAATCCAACAAAATTAGTTAGGATTGAACCGAACAGGAAAAGGCAAGCCAATGAAGCATCCTTTTACCCGATGCGTTCTTTTATCCAAGAGGAATTATCTTTATCCATAAAGCATCCTTTTATCCAACAACTTTATTCATTCTGACAATCTCAATTTTTCTCCATACACACCTTACGAGACCCACATTTTTTTCTCTCCTGGAAGCATCAGAGCATCAACCACTTTTAGAGAAATTTCCATTTCACTCCAATCCATCCACTGAACACGAAAACTCTGCAAGCTTTTCATCTCCAATCAACTCCTCCATCTTCATCACACACAAAAAAACGTCACCAGCCTCCACTACGCCTCTCTTCCTTGCACATATCGTCTTCATCAGGATCAGCTTTGGTAACACCGTACTCATCATCTCGCAGCCCCCTGTTCATCCGTTCTGGAAGCTTAGGTCAGAAACTTCGCATGAGAAACCATCGGGTCCTGAGACGCTGATTGGCAGATCCAAACGCCTTCCATTCCTGCCGCATAAGTCCTGAATCAGATAGGGTCAGTCACCACAGCTCTCGCTGCATCTTCAGTTCTCATACTCGCGCAAGTCGTTGCTGTCAGAGCTAGTCACGATGATGATTAAAATCCAGAATGCTGCTGTCGCTGTCTTCAATCTCATGACCAGCTGAACTCCATGCCTTTCCAAGAGCCATGACCACATCTGAGCCATGTTTACAAGGAGTTAACAAGCATTCTTCCTCTTCGTTGAATCTGTGTTGCTGTGTAATGAATGTTGAAAAACTTACGACTACGTAGCTAGATCCAAATGCATGTCAGGATTAACTACAACATTGTCAATGGATTTGCCCATATAATTTTCAGAGATTATTTTCTTGATAAAGTTCAACTATATTCAGTTTTTATGGTTGGTTAACTATTAGAGGTTGATTGTTGTGACAAGTTTTGAGTAGTATTGATTAATATTACTTTTGGAAATGTCTAAATATTGTCTTGAATGAGTCCATTCATAAAGGATCTGAATATTGCAATGAAGTGCTAAGGATGAACGTGCATTATTGTGTGGCAATGAGGGTGGGCTCATGAGTCTTGGAAAGCAAATTAAATACTTGTTCACTTGCATTTTCTAATTTGTTGCATCTCAGTTTAAGAAAACAAGAAAATCAAAATAAACAATAGTTAACTAATCTTGCTTAGTCAGAATTTGTAGCAGAACCAATTTCATCTCCTAACTTGTTGAATTAAATTGTTAACTAACACTTAAAGACATTCAAGCTCATCAGAAAATCGACCTTAGGTTGTGCCACTATTTGTATAATCTTGAGAATTAAATTTGGTCTTAAAACGATTAGAGATCAATAATGAACAGAGAAAAAGGAAGCATGTATGTGTAAACGGTCTGCAATTTTCCACACATGAACAGTAGCCATTTACAGTGTATATATAGTGAACCTTACAAATGAGGAAATAACACGCGTGCATAATGTGTGCACTATGCGAAACTTGTGTGGAGGTCCATTATCCTCTCTTAGACAAATTTGGATCGCTGAAAATTCAGAAATAGAAATGGAAAATGTGGATTTTTCATTAACCGATTTTTTTTTTTTTGACGGAAGGTGATTTTCCTTTGAAGATGGGAAATTAACATAGTGTATTTGAAGCAAATGTTCCAAGTTTGAAATGAACTTGTACGTCGAGCAGAAAGAATGGAAAAAAATGAATGAAAGTAAGAAAGAAGGGGAGCTCACATTTGGGGGCCATGGTTGTTAATTTGAGAATATGCTTTTGCCTAAATGTCGAATCTTGTTTTGACCCAATCCCTTGTCCGTAACACATTGCTTCACGTTCTTCAAGCTCTCTTCTTTTCAATTCATTGTTGTATGCTACTTCCCATCTTTGATATAAATCTAAGTTGACTACTTTTTGAAAGATTAAGGAAGCTATATAATCTACTTTAGATTTACTAAATTAAATTAACAAACGATTTGCTTGTACTATTTTACTTGTTAGTTGAACAATATGTTTTTATGGGTGTTCTCAAATTTATTGATATATTTATATTAATGCTTTGGTTGGCAAGTTTGATTATTTGTTAGCTAAATTTTTTGTTTTGGATTTATTCCTTTTCTATTATGAAGGGCGAAAAAGGCCCACCATGTGGTACAGCACTTCATCCAACATTTGGGTTTGTTTGGTATGAGGAGAGAGGATAAAAAATGAGCATAGGAAAAAAAATTAAAATTGAATTTGAAAAAACAAAGAAGTAGGGTATAAAGTTTTGAATTGATTTTTCTTACCTTTTATCTTACACGTTATCTTTCTTAAAATTTTATAACTCATTTCTTCAATTTGTTTTAAATTTAACTCACAAAAATCTTCCCTCCCCTTCAAATCTTTCATACCGAACAACCCTTGTGTCTGTTTGTTATGAGAGGAGAACAAGGAAAGTGAGAGGAGGAGAAATGTTTTTTAGTTGGATTTAAAAGAATAAAGAAGTGGAGTTAAAAGCTTTTAATTATTTTTTCTTACCTTTTTTTTATCTTGCTCCTTATCTTTTTTAAGATCTTATAACCTTATTCCTTCATTTTTTTTAAATTTAACTCACAAAAATTTTCTTTCACTTCCCCTTCAAATCGGTTGTACTAAACAACGCCTTGGGGGGGGGGGGAGAGCACTCTACCATGGGTTGGGAAATTGACTACTAATATATTAGGCCTGACCCTGTCCATGTCCAATCATGAACAACACTATTGTTCTTTCATTTTCATCTTAGTTCTTTCGTAATTTCTTTTATAGTATTGGATCCATTATGTTCATTTTCAATCCACTAATCTTTCATTTCTCTTCATCTCTCTTTCTTTTCCTTTCGATTTATTCATTTTCTCTATATTTAGCCCCCGTGATATATACTTAGCCGTTTTCAAATCAAGTATCAAACAATGTAATTTGCCACCAAACCTTGCTCCCTCATAAACAACATATTCAAATGTCCTTAAAATGAAGTCCACAAATGCTAGTAATCGATGTCCAATTGCAACAATCGTTGTTGTCATCAGACCATGAGGCAAGCCTATTTGAAAGATCACGATTGCCATTAATCGATGTCCAATTGCAACAATCGTTCACTAGGAATGCAACAATCTTGATCATCAGATGATGCTTCGTAATTGCATAAAGGATTTAGTTGTAAGTAGAGTAACGTGGAAATCAAAATGAACACAAATGCATGGTTGTAGAAGCCCATGCTATTCAAGTTTCTTTAGTATTGTTGGCATACAACTCTTGACAAAATTATTAGTATTTATAGTGTTATTGTGGGGTTTAAGCAAACTTGTTATGACTTCCCTAGGCTTGTTGCAGTATTAATGAGTTGCAGTATTATTAATTTGAAGAAAAGGGTGGGAAAATAATGGAATAGAAAAAATGACTTTAAAAATAATAAATATCATAAATGTCTTTAGCTGAAATATTAACGTAAAAAATAATTATTAATTTAATAATTAAAAAATGTAATAGATATTTCACATCTAATTAAAATTGCACGCGAAAATAGCAGCAAGCAAATACGATCACCAGCCTCACTTATGTCTAACTATATAAAAACTAATTCACCAAACATTTTTGTTGGATATTCAAAGAGTTTTTTCTACATGTAGATACATTTAAGTAGTTCATTTAGCTTATTTAATCTATCCAATAAAAATTAATTATCTCTTATATTAAGCATATTAGGGGTAGTATTTGATAATTTTATATGATTTCAAATTATTGAAAGTAAAAATATGGTTGGTTATTGTTTTCCACCTATGATTGACTCATTGGTCAACATTATATTTTCAAGGGAAAATTGAGGCAACTATAAAAACTTGTGTGGAAACATATATCTAACTTTTTTCTTTTCAACTAAAAAAATTTAAAAATAACAACAGAAATAATTTTAAATAAGCAGTAGTATTTTTAAATACAATCATAATAACTTTTGCGTATATAATATGTTACCTTTTCTGATCAAATATAATTTCTTAGTTATAAATATGTTTCTTTCACAATTCATTTGTAGTTGTCATGTTCGATATAAGATAGCTATTATAACTAAAACAAAATAGTATTCAATAGATATATATACAGAGAGAGAGAGAGAGAGCATTTTGAATCTGAGGCAAATTAAATGGAAACTTTCTTAACCTACCAATGTATGATAGTACTAATTGATAAAGACACACCAGAATCATAAAATTTTCTTCTTCATCCCTCTTTTCCCAAATGAATTTTCAAATTGATGAGCAAATTTTTCTACACAAGAACAGTAAAAGATTCCTCTCACTGTAATGTTTACTTCAAATAATATAATTTTTTTATGAAATTTACTATTAGATCCTAAATAGAGGATTAATGAACAAAAAATCTCAATGATTGACAAAATTACCATCAGATACTAATAGTAACTGGTCCGATTGTCAATAACAATATCACCAGCAGTCAATTACCATCAGGTCCTAACAGGGAATCAATTTCCCAACCAAAGTTGATTTTTCTTTAAAGATGGAAAATTAACTTAGTGTACTTGAAGCGTGTGTTCTAAGTTAGAAATGAACTTGAACGTTTGGCGGAAAGAATGGGAAAAAAAGAACGAAAATGCGATAAATGTGAAATTAAGAAAGAAGCGAGCTCTCATGGGGGAGCCAGGGTTGTTAATAGAAAAGGCTTTTGCCTAAATGTTGATTATTCTTTTGACCCAATCCCATGTCTGTAACACGTTACTACACATACTTCACGTTCAAGCTTTCTTTTCAATTCATTGTTGTATTCTGCTTACCATCTTTGATGTAAATCTGAGTTAACTACTTTTTAAAAGATCGGGGAAGTTAAATAACCTGATTTAGATTTCATAAGTTAAAATAACAAAATTTTCTCTGCCCATCAAATCTTTCATACCTAATAACCCCTGAGTGTCTATTTGGTATGAGGGGAGGGAAAGTGAGAGGAGGAGAAATTCTTGTTAGTAGGGTTTAAAAGAATAAAGAAGTGGAATTCAAAGATTTTAATTAATTTTTCTTACTTTTTATCCTACTCCTTATCTTTATTAAGATTATATAACCTCATTTCTTTACTTTATAAATTTAACACACACAAATTTTCCCACACCAATCCTCCAAATTGGCCTTGCCTTAGGAGTGGGGCAAGTGCCCCTACCAAAGGTTGTGCCATTGACAGTTAGTCTACTTGGTCTGACCCTTCCCACATGCAGTGACAAACAACATTATTATGTGTGTTTGGGCATTTATTGGGAGAAATAAGTTTACGGATTCTGAGATGATTTTATGGATTCCGAGATGATTTTACTAATATCGAGTTCTTTTTTATGGATTTTGATATACTTTTTACGGATTTCAAGATGCTTTTTATCTTCACTTGTCTGCACCGTTGAGAAATCTCCTACAGATTTTCTTGTGCACATATTGCTTTGAAGGAGGATATGATATACATATCCATGAAATACGAGTGTGTCACACACGTCAGTGTTACTTGTAATTAGTGTAATTGGAATTACTATTCTAGCGTGAGAACTCAATTAAGTATATATTTATATGTGTGTATTATAAATACATAATAATACTTGTTGATCCATTCTCTTTCTAATGAAAATATTTCAATTATCTTTTTTTGTTGATCACATGGCTTTCTAATGACCCAAACTTTCAGGCCTATTTTTTTGTCTCCAGTTCAACATCCCTTGTGACAATTCAAAGATCATGTCGGCCCAACTCATGCTACTAAGTGAAATTCGCATTCTACTATTAAAAAAATAAACAAAACTCTCAAAATTATGAACAAATGTTAATCGAATTGATAACTAATTGGCTTACGGTTGATAAAGTTGAGAGTTCAAATATCTTTACTGATATAAGAATCTTATTGATTGGGTAATTATAAGTATCTTTCTAAACTCTATGAACCAAATGGTATGTCTGGCCCTTATTGACATTTCAAGACCCAACAAACCTAAATCTTTTTTGTTCCGAAAATAACTCTCAATAGTATTATATGAAAGTATAAAACTGGATATATTTAAGGATGCTCTGCTATATGAATATTCAATATAATAATCTAATAATTTAATGCTTGTAGTAAGGGCTGTTTTAAAAAAAATTCAGTGTAGTCAAACTCGTTTCTCTCCAACGAAGCCCAGTACGATCCAACAAAAAAAGCAGCCCACATAAAAAATGGGGCTAGTCCAAACTGGGTTTTTGGGCTACCCTTTCGGACCAAATGATCTGGTCTAACCCGGTGCTATTATGTTTTGGGATTAAGGTCTATTTTTACCTACCAATGGGCGCTTGGTAGAGTTGGCAAGCGCTACTACCAGCATTCCTCAGGATGAGGGTTTGAATCCTGGGGAGTGACAGCCACGATAATTAACGCAACCTCAAAGAGGTTGTCCCATCGGTACCTGTAAGGTCTCCTCGCGGGGGGTCAGGATTAGTCTGGGGCGGGCAATGAACCCAGGATACCCCAGGATACCGGATGATTTATACAAAAAAAAAGGTCTATTTGTACCTGTAAGTTTTCTCTGATGAGCACTCAGCACCTGAAAATTTTTGTTGGTTCATATTTACTTTGGAAGTTTTATTTCATGGCATTTTGCCCCCAAGTTAATAGCCTAAACGATCAAACGTTAATTGATCCACTCTACTTATATGGCATACCCACGTGGCATTCAGCTCACCTTTTTTTTGAAATCTGATTTAAAAAATTTTAAAAAAATGCAATCCCCGATCTTCCTCCTCCCTCCCTCCTCAACACCGATGTGCCTGGAAAAGTTGAAAATAAAATACAACAAATTTAAAAATTGCATCATCATCCAAAAATACAACAAATAAACTTTCTTTTTGGTGATGCAAAGTGGTAGTATGACTAGATATAGATATCACTAACAAATATAGAGAAAAAAAAACTCTCCCCCTCACTACAAAAAAACAGGTATTTATCCGCGGTTAAACAAACCGCTACTAAATAATGGGTTTTGTAGCGGTTTTTGGTCAAGCGCTACTAATATGCGACGACAATCTAGGTGTGACTTTTGTCGCGGTTCATCAGAAAATTTGCAGCGGTTTAAATAAATGCAAACAATTGTAGAAGTGAAAAGTTGACAGTCGCCGCGGTTACGGTAGCGGTTATAATAACTGCTACTGATTTGCGTCTCAATTTGTAGCGCTTTTTTCAAAAATAACCGCTGCAAAAATGAAGAGTCTCTCAATTAGTAGCGGTTCAGACAAACCACTGCTAAATATTGAAATTTCTCAAGCCAACACCCTAGTTTTGCAGCGGTCATGGTAGCGGTTTTCTCAAAACCGCTACTAATTTGCAGCGGTTTGTCTAGAACCGCTACTAAATCAACGCCTATATAAACCCTCCATCACCCTTATTTTCGCACTTTCGACCTTTCAAAGCATCGCATCAGAGGTTGGTTTAAAATATTTTTTATGTTTTTAATTTTAATTAATTGTTTTATTTATATTTTCTATTTTTTAGATATTTATATTTATTTTAAAATCATTTATTTTATTTTAACTAAATTTTAAAATTAATTTTTTTCAGATGGCTGATCAGGATCAGAGTAGGAGGCCTGGGAAGTAGCATATGTTCCCCGACGTTGGAGATTGTCAGGAGGAGGGCGACGTTATGCTGAATGTCGATGACTTCGAGCTCGGCAATATCAACATCTCAGTCGAAGAGGCTGAGATGTTTGAGGACCAGGAGATAGAGAGGGACCAAGGATTCCAGCGCCCTTCTGATAGTCGATCGACTGGGTTTGAGGTCGATATTCGGGGTAAGTAAACAATTAATACATTATTTAATTAAAATGTTGTATTTAAGTTTTTTATTAATTAAGATGATTTAGATAATTTTCTTAGTAATTTTAATTATTTATTTAATTTGAAATATTTTATTTATTTAATTTATTTATGAAAAAATGATTATTTTTTAAAAATAATTATATAAATTCTATTTTCAGATTCGACAGGGGCGACCGTTACGAGGAAGCTCACACTAAGGGATGTACACCAACTCCCTAGTGAGCATAGGGTCGTCGTGGAGTGGGACGATATCACTCGGCAGCCGCGGGGGAAGGGCGGTCAGCTCTTCAATCGCTACCTGACTGAGCAGGGCGGAAACTTCCTCTAGTTCGACATCAGCGCTTAGACCTGGAAGAGGATCCAGCAGAGCATGAAGAACAGTGTATGGGAGAAAGTGAAGGTAACATTTTTATTATTTCAAATATTTAAATTAATATTTTTTAATTAATAAATAATTTACTAACTTTAATTTTGAAATATGTTGCAGGGCAAGTTTGTTGTACTAGATGCGAACAGGGAGTTTGCCATCTCGAAGATGTGGGAAGGGTGGAAGAACAGGCGGAATCGCCTGTACCACCAGAAGGAGGGGGACGGGACCAGGACTATCCAGAAGTTGGAGGCGGACGTCCCAGACGGGGTCGATGCGGCGGATTGGGCTAGATTTGTCCAGTTTAGGAGATCGCCGGAGCAGCAGGCAGTGGCGAGGAAGGCTGTGAGGAGTTAGTCCCGGCAGACGATCCACCATACAGCAGGATCGAAGCCGTTCTCCGTTGCATACTTGGAGCTGGATGAGGTGACACGGAGGGAGGGCGGAGGGCGACCTACGTGGAGATGTTTGTGACCACCCACAGACACTCAGATGGATCTCCCCTGATGCAGGAGACCGAGGAGATCATTGTAAGTATTTTTAAATTTATAATTAATTTTTAAAATTGTAATTTTATAAATAATTAGTAATTTATAATTGAATTGTAATTATTTTCTAATTTTAAAAAATATTTATACTGTTTAATTAATTTTTAAATAAATA
>JANTPZ010032845.1:0-11789 GCA_025593235.1 Vachellia pachyceras
TAATCAGGTTCCTCATGCCTTTCCACGTTTTGCTTTGAAACATTTGCAAACCTATTTTCAACAGTTCGATTGGCTTTTCCATAATTTTCTCCATCATCAGCAAAGATCACAGTATGAGGACGGGCAGGAATATCAGGAGTGCTGGGATCAATGAGAGGAGCAGATTGTGGATGGTTATCAGCAACCGGAGGAACAAAACGTCTCAGACTGTAAGAAGTAGCAGAACGTTGTTGCCTCTTCTTGATTTGAGTGTGTTGAACCACATGCTTGCGCTTGCGCTTCCGTTGCTTCCCTGATTTCAAGCTTCAAAAACCAAAAGGGACAGCAAACATTTTTAAAGCAGCATATTTAACAGGTCCAGCTATTGTGTCCATCTAATTTCTAATTAAAATCAACAACATAAAGGCAAAGCTAATAACTTTATCGGCCGTTTTGAGACTCATTATGTACATATACATAAAAATATCATGAAAAGGGGGAGGGGGGGAACAAGGGTTTACCTCTTTTCAAAAGCATCGATGACATCAGGAACTGAGTTCAGATTTTCCAGGGGCTCCCGAGTGTTAGCAGACTCAGGCCAATTGCTCCTTTGAGGGGGCAAAAGGAAGGAAACGTTATTACTTCCATTCACTTCCAGCTAAACAATGAGAATAAAAAAGACAACAAAGTAAGAGGAACACTCACCATTTGACGAGGTACTGGAGCTGACCCTGTAAGAACAACGAAAACCCATGGTGAGAAAGAAGAAGAAACGAGGGGGAGAAAACCAAAACCACCTCTAATACATTCTATAAGATAACCAACAAAAAAATACAAGAAAAAAAAACAAAAATACTCCCATTTCACAGGGAATCAAGGCAAAGAAACCACAGAAGAAACAACAACAAAAGAAATAAATAATTAAATAAATAAACGAGTAGCACTCTACCTTGTGCACCCTTTTGCGACGTATTGCTTCAACTTCATAGAAGTCATCATCAAGCTTAGGACCCTGACCCTCTATAGCCACCGTATCTCCATCCTTCTCTTCCTCTTCCTCTTCTTCCTCTTCCGGTCCTTCTTCGTCCTCTCCTTCCGAATCTTGCATAGGGGTCTCCTCTCCCTCTTCCCCTTTCTGCACGAAGCCACCGTTGTTTTCCACAGAAGGAGCCAATGAATCAGCAGCCCCATTAATGCCAGCTTCACCACCACCACCACCACCACCATTAGAAGCATCGATTAGTGCCTCCGAACCAGTCTTCTTCGCGCTTCCCTTCATTTTGCAGCAGAGAAAAAATCAAACCAGAGACAAAAATCACCTCGAGAGGGAAAAGAGAGAGCACCAAAGCTCTGTATGTAAGTGGGTATCGTTAGAGTAAATGGCGTTCCTTCCTCAGGTAAAAGAGAAAGCACCAGAGCTCTGTGTGTGAGTGGGTATCGTTAGAGTAAATGGCGTTCCTCAGTGTAAGAAACGCCAAAGAGCTGTGTGTGTGTGTGTGTGTGTGTGAGAGAGAGAGAGAAGAGAGAGAGAGAGCAAATTCACACTCGAATGCCTCCCAACTGAGGACAAACCCTCTATTTATATTTTTCTCACCTCTCTTACCTTTTCTGGTGTCTTTTGTTTTTATGGTAATTTATTGTATTTTGTTTTCCCTCTCCTCCACCTTTATCCCGCCAACTTTTTTTTCTTTTTTTTATTTATTCGTTTATTTGCTTAATTTTGTTCATAATCATCTGGTGAATATTATTATCAAATCAGTATCAATTGATGAAGATGAAGGTTATCAAACTTACAGATGTTAATAAATTCGAATGATAAATTTGTAGACTTGTAAAAGTTTGCTTTTCTTAATAAATAGCTATTAAAAGTAAATGGTTAAATAATTAAAATATAAGAAATGACAACAATTTAATTTAAATATGTTTAAATTTTAAATAATTTAAATTAAATCAATCAACAAAAATCAAATTCAACAAAGAAACATAATCAAATTCAAGACAACATGAATTTAAGAGTAAATTAATACGATTTTATTAGATAAAAATATTAAAACGGTAAATTCAGTGAGTAAATTTGTGAATTTAACCGAATTTATAGTTAGTACCAATTTAAGAGTGAGTTAACACATTTTTAGAAGGTGAGATAATAAAAAATGATAAATTGATATAGTGTTTGTTTGTCAACTTCTTTTAGAGGTCTAAAATACATTTTGTATCTAAAAATTCATTAGCTTGTAAACTCTAATATTTGACAATTCCTCTTTCAAAATACATTTTGAGAAAAAATAGAGTACATTCTACCAAAATGTATTATAAATTCAACGTTTATCTAAATATAAATATATTACGGATAAAACTCATTTTTTAAAATGAATTTTGATCAACGTTGAATCTCCAACGATTTTTCAAATGGTGACATGGTCCATTTATGAGTTTGACTATTATCAATTAGCAAGAAATCAATGCATGTTGAACGTTGCAACGGTACGAACATTCGTGTTTGTGTGAACACAGTTGGATTCAGTTAATTTATATAATGAAATTAACAAATAAGATTTTTATCAATTTTTAATTTGGGCTCTTCTTTAAAAAAGGCCTAAATTTGATGGTGGCTTTGGGCATTAAATTACAATTCATTTCATTTCATGAATCATCACGTCCCATCTGAATTTGACCACTTTATTATTATTATTATTCTCTGTATCTTCATTAATCTGTGGGGGGAATCTCAGTGTGAATCTAATAAATTCTTTTTTAAATTTGTGTGGATAAACTATTTTGTTTGTTATTTAGCTAACGTGTCTTGATTTTTTTACAACAATTATTTATGGATAATTCTAGAAGAGGAGGGTGATTTTCGTAGGAATCTAATCAAATTTTAAATTTTCGTAGACGATGTGTATTGTGATTATTAGATGACACGTAGTAATGAATGGTTTTAAACTTTTATACTAAAATACGTATTTGGTTATTTAAATTTATAAATTGAGTTTGATTTCGGTCATATAAATTAAAAAAAAGTATACTTTTAATTCTTTTATTTAAATGCTGTTAGATTTATTTAATCAAAAATACTAGCTCGGCAACTTAAAACGATAATTTTATTGTTAAATACCGATAAAATATACTTCGATTTAAATTATTTAATTAATCATTTGTATCTTTTAAAAGTTAATCTTGTTTTTATTATCATTTTATTGTAGAATCATCTTTTAAATTTGTTGTTTCTGCATTTTTTGTTAAATGAAATTGAAGGTGTTAAGATAAAAGATTAAAAATAAACTTTTTGAATTTAAAAGATCAAATTAAAATTTGATATAAATTTAAAGGATTAAATGTATATTTTAACGGTATTTGTATCGTAATACATCTAATTCACAATATAAGCCACTTTAATTAATTCAATGAAATCAATAAATGGTAATTAACTCGTTAAATCTGTCTTAAATTGAAGAAACTTTACAACTTTACCCATATTAAATGAGGTTTTAAAAGAGAAAGTAAAAATATAAAAAGTGACATATAAGCAATAATTTAATAAACAATAGTTAATTAATCTCAAAGTGACTTACATTATGGATCAAATGCATTCTTTTAGAAATGGTTTATGTTGTGGACTAGAAGGAGTACACTATTTCGGAAGTGGATAAAAACATGATTTTTCTATAAAAATTTATTAAAACATGATAGTGATGATAAAACTGAGAATACAAGTTAAGATGTGGGTTAGAGCTGCCTGACCATAAAGGGAATGGCCCTTGAGGGGCTTTAAGCATGACAGGAAAGGATTGGAGCAGAAAAATCTTTTTACCTTATAACATTTTTACTTTTGACAAGGTTATTAAACTTGGATCGGACTCTGAACCGGTTGAAACAGTGGGTTAAGGGACAATGACAGTAGATCAGACAGCAGTCTACCCATAGGTCAAACCAATCTTATAAAAATAATATAATTTATTAAAAATACCCATATTTGACTAAAAACAAGTTTTTTATAAAATGATTATAAACAAGTTAATATATATTATAAAAAGACAAGTTAATATAATAACATTTAAATAAAAATGACCCTAAAAAAGCATAATATTTTAATACATACATATCTCTCACAACTGTTTGAGTGTAATCATAATAAAATACCACATTGAGAATATATTTTTGTTCTTACAATTAAAGCTACAAAGTAACATAATAATTGTTGAGATCAATTGTGTACCACTTGGTCAATGTTAGTCAAGGTACAACTATATTTCCCTAACCCTCGGTAGAACATATGTCCAAACGCCATTGTTCGATTATGATTTAGCCCCTCAATTAGATTTCCGCCATGGGACAATCACTGTTACACCTTGGCTAACAATAATAAAACACTAGAATATAATCACTAATAGTTGGAGGTTATCTAATCACTATAAAAAAAATTATTTATTCCTGCGGATTTTGGCTGAAAATCCATAGGAAAAACTTTTCCTGCGGATTTTAATCCGCAGGTATAAGGTTCGTAGAAATTTATTTTCCTACGGACTTTTTCGCAGGAAAATCCACAGTAAATTCCGCAGGTAAATCGCATGAAAATTTAGAGAAAAAAATTAAAAAAAATATCTTTGATTTTATTAACATTTTGTAGGTAAATTTCCTACGGATTCTAATGGAAGAAGACCGTGAGTTTATTTTTTTTAAAGATGTGAATATTTGATTAGTTTACAATAGTCGAATCAATATAATCCAATCATGAATATATCATAATTTACAATAATCAAATATTTCAATGATTAACCAGATAAAGTAAGTCAGTATAATCAGATAGTTTATAATAATCGTAAGTATAATCCTACCAACAGCTATTTCAATGATTAACAAATACAGTAAATTAACTTTTCAGGAACTCCATTTCTCCTCATTCTCTGCTTCACTTTTAAGTTGAACTCGAACTCCGAATCGCAGAAAAGCATGCAAGTTCATCCATCTACATGTCCACAATTGAATGAAAAATCATAAGCATATTCAAGTCCTAAAAACAACTTGCTAAAAACAATACCCCAAGCAAGTTTTTTGTTTTCTTGTTTTTAAAAACAAAAAAAAAAGTTTTTAAAAATAGAAACAAACAATTTGTGTTTTAATATCTTAGAAATCCCTATCTCATCTTCTAATTGAAGAAATCTAAATTCCAGGAAAATAGATTGCTTACCGCTTCAAAACCAAGTTTATCTGAGGTATCATTCAGCACAGTTGTATTTTCTTCCACAGTGACTATAAGAGGCTGCAAAAATATTAAAAACAATAAAACCACAAGGGGCACTAGCATAATGGAAATTGCTCCCGATAAAATTTTTTGTACTGAAGGCAGGATGGTGTGACGGGCAGAAGAAAGATAAAAGGCCATAAAGTAAAATTGTTCTTGTTTTTTCAAAACAGAAAATAAACATCTTGAGTATATCCTATGCTCTGTATTAAACCTTTACCTCATGCTCTGTATTAAAAGGAATCTGTGGTGCTGTTATAATGCGCTCGTTCTTCAAGGCAGCAAACATCTAGGAAATAATTAAAAGAAACTACTTACAAAACTGAAGCAAAAAGGGGAAGGGTAAGTTATACTGTTAAAATATAACTTCATGTCCACAAAGTAAATATGAGAGATTAATAGACCGGACGTCTCCCCACGATGTTAATGAAATGAATTAATGACTTCATGAAATGAAGGAAATTAATGGCTAAGATAAAAACCTGGTATATGTTTAATTTCTGACAACCCAAAAAAAAATATTGCCATGCATAATCCTTCAGCTAGATATATTTGGCTCTGAAGAAACAAGACAGCTCCTGGCATCTGAAAATCCCTGCCTGCGTCCTTGAAGTGAGAGGCTCATAGGAATTCGTTAGTTCTTACTTCTGTGTGCAAAATTACAAGGACGCTAAATTATACACTGCTAAAACTTTCAACTTGGAAGCCAACATGTTTTAACAAACGGTGTATTTTAATAACCCAGATGAAGTACATACCACTGCCACTATTCATTACAATCCTGAGATGTGTCTTCTCTGCAAGCTTGATCAATACTGTATATATATACCAGTATACCATGCAATAATCATTTACGGAGTAGAGTTCCAATTCGAAACCCAAAATAATAAAACAGAGGAACAACAAATGTATAACCAAGTGGTGGAGAATTTACAAAAGCAGAATATTACTCAGCTCATCAACTATGTGTCCGAATCCAAGTAAATGTTTTCTAATTTTCCCAGCTCATCATTTTCAAGAAGGGTCTTATAATTAACATGAATGCACCTTTAAAAGATACAAGGCGGCCATCATCATTGAATACCATTCTGTTGGATACTATCCTCACATTTGTGAAAGTTCTATGAAGTTTTTTGTCTTTCAGGTAACAATAAAACCTTAATAAGACCATTTCCACATAAATATTGGGCAAAGACAAACAGGGAAAATAAAAGCAAGCACAAAGAAGAGAATAGAAAATAGAATGGAAAGCTTTTCTCATCTTAATTGAATGCTCAGTACATGTTTACATAAGTACCTCTTATGGTAGTCATAACTTTCTAATAGAACAAGTGCCCAACTAATAAATGTCGCTAACAGACTTCATATATCTTAACACCATATATCTAACAGACTTCATAAATCCATCTAACAGACTTCATATAAATGGAGAAAAAAAGTTGACAAATTGCATTAAGTTAAACTCTCCTAAAAGTAACCTGGTAAAGTAAAAAATGGTATGAACCCAACTTCTTGATTCTTTCTTTTGGAAATTGAGAGAACGAGGCAATGTCACTAAATTTAAAGTATGAACTAAAATGAGAGGTGCTCAATCCATTCACATGCTATCGCCCATTCTCAATTTAAAAGCCATTTATACAGGTTCGTGTCATAGTTCTCAAGTGAGAAAAACAAGATCAAGAACGAAGAGAACTATTCACAAGTTCATTCTGCAATACATCTGAACTTGAAATATCATTCAAACCAATGGGTAACTCATATAGGGAAGGTTTTCCATGTAGGAAAAGCGATTATTATCATGATTTAAAGAAGGGTGATGAGAATGAAAATAAGAAGAGCGGCAAGAAGAATAGCTAATGAAATAAAAAAGAGTTGCCAGAGAACTTGAACACTTGCCAATGTAAGCAGTCCCGTCAAACAAAGGGCCAATACATTGTCAGGATCAGGATCAAGGAGAGTCCTTAAGTTGGAGTTGAACAAGGGGCCTCGGTCTTTGCTCGAATCATCCTTGTCCCCATTCGAAGAAACGTCGTCTTGTTCTGGTCCGTCTTGACTACCAGATTTTAAACTTTGAATATTTTAAAATATGAAACATAAAACAATAAATGTGCAAGACATTAATGCATGTTGAACGTTGCAAGTTGCAAGTTGCAACGGTATCTATAATTCGTGTGTGGCTGAACACAGTTGTCACTTGAGGGGCTCAAGCATGAAAGGGTTGAAGCAGAAAAATATGTTTACCTTATAACCTTTTTATTTTTAACAACGTAATTAAATCTGGATCGGACTTTGAATCGGTTGAAGTAGTTAATCAAGGGTTAATGACAGTGGATTTAACCGCAATCTGCCCAAGGGTCGAACCAATCATATAAAAAATAAAATAATTTAGTAAAAATACTCATATTTAATTAAAAACAATTTTTTTATAGAATGATTACAAACAAGTTAATAAATCTTATAAAAAGACAAGTTAATATAATAACATTTAAATAAAAATTACCTTCAAAACATAATATTTTAGGCTAAAGTATACTTTTAATTCTTTATATTTGTGTCAGGTTTCATTATAATCCTTAATAAATATTTTTGTAAAGTTGTCTAAATTTTTTTTGTAATTTTCAATTTTACACTTCATAAATATCACAAATTTAAAAAATATTGTACTCTATTTCTTTATTGAAAATTGAGAAGGAGAACATGCTTGAAATAAAATGGTTAATATTACACAAATTCTTTTAAAGTAACTTACATTTTGAATCATAAAATTCTCCTAAAAAAAGGACTCATGTTATGGACCAAATGCAGCATATAAGATGAGTATTGTATTGTGAGATGCAAAATTACTTGAACGAACCAACGGTTGGTTGGATCAAGTGGTAAGCGGCTTGTTTTAGCTTAAGAAAGGTTTCGAATTCGAGTCCTTGTGTATGCAGTAGCTACCATTGGGAGACTCACCCACCATTTCCAGATGCGCGACGTGGGTCGGGTCCGGATTAGTTGGGGCGAAGCTCTGGATACCGGACGAGAAACCAAAAAAAAATTACTTAAACGAAACCAAACATTCCCTTCATATAATAAAATTTAAGAAATAAGATTTTATGTACACCGGTATTTAGAAGACATAATTTTGATGGCATTTTGCACTAAACTAACATTCATTTCACCAATTATTGAATTTTCATATATGATGGAATTTGTTTATTTGATTGGATTTGTTTGTATTATGAGGTAAATAATCAAATTAGCAATTAATGATGAAGATCAAATTGTAAGAAAATTCATATTGAGCCCGTTTAAGAAATAGTTGGGGGAATAACTTTTATCCAAAATGTATTTTTGGAAAATGAAAATTTGTTTGGATAAACGTTGTAAAAGTAATTTTTAGTTAAAAGTGAAAATAAAAAATGAATCTCATTAAATAATACAAATATATTATTTTATATTTTGATAAAATTAGGGGAAAATAAAATGATAAAAAATAGTTAGAATGTCTCAAGTTATGACTTAACAAATATAGGTGGCGATTTGAAATTTTCACGTCTACGTCGTGATTTGAAGTATCAAGGTCGTAACTTATAATGTTAAGATTGTAATTTGAAATGCATTATGGGCATTAAGAGTTTTTTCTTATTCTCCTTAGAATGCATTATAGAGGTCAAAATGCATTTCCCTAATTCAGTTTCTAAACACACATTCTCTCTCTCCAAAATGCATTCATGACCTAGAAAAATAGTTACCAAACACACCCATTGATAAAGTGCTTTTAAAATTTACTCGATTATTGAAAGCCAGAATTATAGATCCATTATTCATATCTAACATAGCAGATTCAAGTTATAATTTATATAATGCAATTAAAAAAGATTTTATATCTGTTTAGATTAACGATAGAAACTATTTTTTCAACGTAATTTACAGATTATGAGTACATATGTGAAATAGTTTCATCTTAGCTCATGTAAAAGTGTGTGTTTTTCAGATACAAACAAACATTTTATCTATTTCAACCTATTCTAAAAAATGCATAATTTTGATGATGTTTTATTACGTTAAGATTAATCATTTGACCAATTGAATCATACCGTCTCATCCAAATTTTTCAAAATTATTTTAGGTAATTGCGTGTACCTTCAAAAGTTGGGGATCCATAGATGAATATGGAAAACTTTTAAATTTGTGTATTTAACGTAAATATTATTGCAGGTAAAAAAACAGATATATTATTGATAAATATGTATAAATGTTGACACATGAATGATAATAAATAACTTCTATTTTTATTTTGTCTATTATTTCAAAAATGGATAAAACATGACAGTGATAATCAACCCTTTAGAATTCATTCTTTCAACTATATGGACTTCTTCTTTTTTTGATAAATTCAACTCTATGGACTTCACTTACAAATTAGAATTCATTTATTGATGGGACCAAAAAAAAATCTATTTGATGTGTCACAACTTGACAAATTAACAATACTGGGCTATTTGAACGAATTTAAAAATTGCAGAAAATTTATCAAGGCAAAATGAATTTTTTGGATCTTATATTTTTAATTTGATTGTAACTTAATCCCTAAATTTTGATTTGATGCAACTTAGTCTTTATAATTTTAACTCAATTAAAATTCAAACTTAAAATTTTAACCACAGCATTTCATATATTTTTGATGATAAAAGCCATATTCACTTTTAACTTTCATAAAACACATAATTTTATTTTTTAAAATATAACGGTAAACATTTTACTAAATCATAGAGATCAAGTTGCTTCAAGTTAAAGTTCAAGGCTTGAATCGTAATTAAATCAAGACTATAAGAATTGACTTGTAGCGAGTTATTTAGATATTAAGTTAGGAAGGAATACAATATGGGTCAAACTTTTAAAAAAAATTAATTCACCAATTATCTAAATTTGTAAGATCTTTTTCCAAGGTATAAATTAGTTTCTTAAATTTGTACAGGGGTAAGCCAGATTCATTGCTTTTACAAAAGTAACTATGGAACTTGAATATCTTTCTCCATATTTGAACAGAGCAAAAAATTCAATGAATCTGATCTTTACTCATAATTAGCCTCCTTTAATTTTAATTTGAGTTATTTAGGGGGTAACTCATTTCTTTGATAGAAGATATAGTCCAAAAAAATTTAAATAATATAGTTTGACTAATTCATGCACTATTCAACGATTAAAAACCATGTTTTTATAATTTAAAACTAAAATTTTAATTTATTATAGTAAGCACCCATGATAAGAGTTGATATAGTTAATAACGATTTAACACATAACTCACAAGATTTGCGGCTCTTGGGTTTAAATCTTCCATCTATTTAAATACTATGATGGTGAATAATATGTAAATGGCCCTGTTTAAAAGCACGTTTGGAAAAGTTAAACGTGCTTTCAACAATATTTTTCCGCAAAACGAGATAATCTTCTTAAGATATTTACTTCATAAATGGTAAAAACACTTATTGATCGTGTTTCCAAACGACCAATAACTTTTTCAAAGTTTGAAAGCATTACCTAATACTATAGGTACTTTCGCCTGCCCCAAAAGAAAAGCAACACTACACAAGCAAAACTTTATATACGCCTTAAAGGAAAAGCTTCTGGGAGATTATCTAAAGATCTCAAGCAAGGGAATGTGTTACAAAATGGTTCTAAGAAATTGTAAATGGTAGTTACTTTACTTGTAAATGCTATCGAGGCATATGAAACAACATGGAGACATGCTTGAAAGCTGTTATAAAATTGTTTAGGCTGAAATAGATATGGAAATATATATAAAAGTGTCTATGATATTTGCATAGAATTGAAATATGGATTTTTATTTAATATGTGAAATTACTAATTTAAAAATTCGGAGGGTAAAGCTAAGATTCCATGAAATTTTTAAAAATTCCATATATTATTTCATGGAAATCAAATCCATGAGTTTTGATGGAAATGACTCGTATGGAAGCCAATTCCATGCCTTTCATGTTGTGCCAAACAAACTTCATCATGAAAACGAATTCCATTTTCATATCAAATCACCACAATTTTATCATATCAAACAAGCCATTTAGAGAGTGGCTTTAGGGTTGATGAACACATAGGCATACCATGTTCATATAAGACGTGGGAAAAATTTATACACACCTATATATAGAGTTAAGATGCAATTTTAGTAATGAAGTTTTACTTTAGGAACATCTGACACAATGGACCCGTATGGGAATGTGGTAAAGAAGTATTTTCACCCAAATCGAGGTAAATATATGGAGGAGATTATCTCCTTTTGCGGAAAAACACTGTTGAACGTGCGTCTGACTTTTTAAAAATGTTGTTCCAAACAAGCCAAATTAGATTCCAAAGGATGTAAAACTAGACGCAATTTTTGTAAATGAAGCTATTTTAGCATCTTTGTTAAATTGATTTAAACATCTCTGTGCCTGTTTGGGAAGCCATTTTCCCAAACAGTGCACGTAAGTCGAGACAAAACCATCTCGAAATCTGTAAAAACCATCTCGAAATTCATAAAAACCATCTTGAAATCTGTAAAACCATCTCGAAATTCTCAAAA
>JANTPZ010032846.1:0-18712 GCA_025593235.1 Vachellia pachyceras
CCTCTCATTCGAATGAGCATTTTTCCCATTCGAATGACACCCTTCGTTTTCAGCTTTATAGTGAAATTTGGAAGGGTGTCATTCGAATGAGCCTTTGCCTCATTCGAATAACACCTTTCATCTTCACCATATCTCCAACACATTCGAATGCATATTGAAATTTTTAAACCTCATTTGAATGAGCCTTTTTCCCATTCGAATGACACCATTCGTTTTCAGCTTCATTGTGAAATTTGGAAGGGTGTCATTCGAATGTGCCTATCTTCACCATATCTTCAACACATTCGAATGCATATTGAAAATTTTAAACCTCTCATTCGAATGAGCCTTTTTCCCATTCGAATGACACCCTCTTCATAGTGAAATTTTTTCACCTCATCCTCAGCCCATTCGAATGAGCTGAGGATGAGCTCATCTTCTCCGGCGCCATTCTTCGTTCTTCATTCGTTTTTTGTTTACTTATTCTTCCATTCAAAGGTGCTCAAAGCTTTATTATAATATAATTATATATGTATGCATCTCACAACAACCAAAATCTGTAGGTGGAAAATCGCGATTACAATGTGGTGCATCTTCCGCGTCTTCGTCTTCGTCTGCATCTTCCTCCGTCGTCTGCGTCTTCCGCCGTCGCCTTCTATCATCTTCGTCGTCTTCTCCGTTGTCTTTTACGACGACATCTACTTCTTCAGCGATGATATCAATGTAACGCCAAGCAACACAGTAAGAGTGAGGGCGTGCAGGAGCACACCAACGACGGAGAAGACGGTCTGAGGAGTGAGAGCGAGAGCGCGCAGGAGCACAACTTCGTCTTTTGCCTCTTCTATTGACAATGAATTTGGCTTTGGTGGGAAGAGATTTTCATGCGTACGGGCTTCCCGTGGGAAGCCATTTTCCATCACCTTCGTTGAACCAAACGACCACCACCGATGGAAAATCGTGATTTTCCATTTCCATCGTCATATTTTCAGCGAACCGAACGGGCCCTTAGACTGCTCATATTTTGTAATGTGAAATTTTCTGGAGTCCTAAAGCATCTTTCGAAGCAGCTCCAACACATTTCACGGCACCAATATCCGTTCTCTTCGTTGCCATCAAGTTTTGAACCAGTTTATCTTAAGGAATTGATTTTGCCCCATAGCTGCATCAGAAGTATATGGGATGAAGAAGAGTTACCTGATAGCTGTTGGAAAAGTGTGTGTGTGTGTGTGTGTGTGTTAAAAGTGAGAAACCCAAGTCCCATATTGCTCAAGTCAATGAGGGCTTGAGAGTATATATGTTAAGGAGTGATGTGGGCTTGTAAAAGGGCCAAGAGAGGAGGTGGTCCTCGCGCACACAAGAACAAGCAAAAATGGGGCAACGCAGTTGAAATCTGATGATTCCCCCCTGTGTGCACGAATAAGATAGGCACTGGACATTTTTAAAGTTTTCATTTTGGGAATTTGCAAAATAATTTTATGAAAACATTTTGAACAAGCAGAAATGGGGCAACGCAGTTGAAATCTGACGATTCCCCCCCTCCCCCCGTCTGCGTGAATAAGATAGCCACTGGACATTTTTTAAAGTTTTCATTTTGGGAATTTGCAAAATAATTTTATGTAAACATTTTGCTTATCCGGAAACCTTGAGTTTTAGCATCTTCAGAACTTGAAACCTCAAAATTCAAAAATGCTGGAGTATATTAATCTTAATCCCATATTTTTTGCTTGCCTTGATTACTTTCAAAATGCCAGACTTCATTGTTCATAAAATGTTGTCTGCTATATATAACTTCATCCATATTCCTAGCTTGCAGTTTTTAAACTTGATGATGCCAACGTTCAGAAATGTAATGCCTTTGATTGCCAACGTTATAGAATTCATGTCACATAAAGCCAGTGTCTACCAACATCCTAACCGATGCTTAATGGTGATAATGGCATGTTAATCAGCGTTTAATGGTTGTCCAACGTTCACATACTCTCCCAGCGCCTATAAATAGTGAGCTCCACCAAAGAGTCCAGTGCACCGAGCTCTCAAGCTTCCTCTCCTCTCTTCCTCCTTGCTCTCTGAGCATCTGCTTTTATCTTTCTGCTGTTTTGCTCCTTGCTCCGGCGAGAATGACCCGTTTAATCCTGGGGAGTTGCCGTCCTGTGGTGGAATAACTCTTTAAGACAGTGTTTCGTACACGACTCGGGTGACATTTTTGCTCTCACGCTTTGTTGTTTTGCAGGTGCGGTGCTAACAATAGCTCCATCACAACTGTATGGGAAAAGGGAAAGGTGATGTTAACTTTGCTTGCACCCTTCTATTTTTTAGACATTGTTTAGCTAACGGTCTTGTACACGTTTCTCTTTCAAGAAGACTAGTTGGTGAAGCCATTCGTGTCAATCATATGGAAACTCTAATTAAACACTTAAAACCCCAATTTAGGTCGATCGAGCGAAGGACCCTAAACTTGTTGGTGATAAGAATTATTAGATTTCTTTTTTTTTTTGTGAACATAGATTATATTTTCTTTACGCGTTGCTTTCGAATCAAGAGATCTAGGTAAATAAAAAAATAAAATCGAGGAAGGTGGGAAATGGATGAGACTCTGACATATATCTAGATATTTTTTAAGATTTTAGTCTCATCAAGCTATCTTGTTAGCGGTGTGGATGCAATATGCAATTACGTGTTCATGTATCTATCGTATCTCTGATTAGTTGGGAGGAAGAAAATGATTTGAAACTTCAAACATCCCACCTAATCTGTGCGAGAATTAAAAGCAACGCATGTGTTCATTCATTGATTTCCCTCTCAGTTGGAGGCCTGCACGCATTAAAGTAGTAATAGATAGCCAACAGAGACTCGTGGATGTGACAATGAGAAGGAGGTTAGGACTTAGTTGATCTCACAAATTGACTGTACAAAAATGTGACAAGAATCTTAAAACCAAGCGATTTGCCCCTAACCTGCAAGAGCTTGTGTTTTTCTTTCTGGGATGACGTCAAAACCGACATTCTGCAATAAGGATCTTATCTCAAGAGCACTCGGCCTTCAGGTCAATGATCTTTTGTGTGTGTGTGTGTTACTAGCTTGTTTCATTTCTCATGTCTTTAACATGCATTAAAAAAAACGAGTTATATTCAATCTTAACCAACATCGTATGTATGTATGTTTGTTTTACTAGCTTGTTTCATCTTTCACATTTTGTTTGGATGAGAAGTGGAAATGATAAGAGAAATTAAAATAGAAGAGAAGAGTAGACTCGGAATATTTTCTCTTCTCATATGGATGAACTAAGAAAAATACCGAGAAAGGAGAAGTGATTGATTTCACAATTGAGAAAAACCCATATAAAACAAATTTGAAGATAATTTCTGAATAGAAAACTCGGGAGAAAAAAATTGTGGGCCCTATGCCTAGTATTTCCCTCCACTTTTATTTAATTATTATTTTCTCTTGTTATTTAACGACAATAACAAACTTTATTTTGCTATATGGAATGCATCTAATTGACATCTAGTTAACTCTGTGCATATATTATTCATTGCTAGATCTTGATGAGTAACCTATTTTTAATGAGTAACATATTTTTAATACCCTTTACTGCTCTCCCTCCGTGTCTCTTTACACTTTTGCAGGATTAAAGGCCATATATATGCCCAGCCCTCATTATTGGCACTTAATTTCATTAGCTTATTTCTTTGCAGATGTTCAAAATATTTTACATGGTTTTCAGTCATTTTATTCTCTTCAATAAGTGTCATGTTAACATTTTTCTCTTATACTTAAATTATTACATATCTTACCCTTTTTTTAATATGACCACTTAACATCTTCATCTTTGCTAACCATAATGTTTTTTCTCTGATTAATTAGCCTCCAAGGCCCAACATGTATTACATCGTTAGTAGCTTGATAAAACATCCCCTTAATAAGCTTAATATATCATTTTTCTCCGTCTAGTTTTCTCTTGTACTATTTTCTGCATCCAAGCATATATAATTTTGTCAAATCACACTCTCATTTTTGTTTTGTAGGTTTTCCCTAAGCTGAGATATCTGAATCTTCATGATTCAAGAACTTTGGTGAAGTCACCATATTTTACGGGGATTCCAAATCTTGAGGTGTTAGACCTTGAAGGATGCACAGGATTAGTGCAACTCCATCCTTCCATCACTAAACTTCAAAAGATCAAATCTATAAATTTGAGAAAATGCATTAATCTTGTGAGTATTCCCAATCGTTTATTTGCTCTACGTTCTTTGGAACTTCTAAATCTGGCTTGCTGCACAGAATTTGCCCACTGTTTGAGATTTAACCCTTTGAGGAGCGCAATACAAGTGAGACTGGAGAAGATGGCACATTTTCTCTCTTTACCACATCACAGAAATTATAGCGTGTTTGTTCTTTGTCTCCTCATTTACTTGATCTATATTTCCAAGTCCAATATTCAAAGCCCTAGACTGTGAAGGGTAAAATTATATAAGCTTGTATCATTTTTCCTTTTTACCTTTCTGCTTTGAAGTGAAGGTCTGTATTAAAGTTTTCGATACTCTATAACTATATATATATATATATATATGCTTGATCAATTTTATCGGTTTCTCTTCTCTCCCTTTCTTATCAACTATAAAATATCTTTGTTCAAATACTATTATGTAGTTTTTATACAAACAATATATTAACTAGTCACTGTTACAAAATATAAAATGAGGAGAATGAATAATTAAATGTGCGAAATGAATGAAATACTATACAAATGATCGACGAAGCATCAATATATGAAGGAACTGGAATTTGTGTATGAACTTTGAAAATTATTAAACAACCCCAAAATATTCCATTACTGCCATTGTAAATAATAGAAATCTTCTCTGCTAACAGTTTCATAAGCGATTCTTCCCTTGGCATCAGCATTACAAGAATCAAGAAGGAATAAAAAATAGAGCTCCTGGAATTGGAGATTTTCTCTATGATGTCATAAACTTCAAGAACCTGAAATTCAATTTTTATCAACTGTTTTTTTCCTCTGAGCATGGAAACTCGTTTGAGGACATTGTTGAAGATATATTATCTCATCTTGTCTTTAATATAAGAGTTAGTTAACTTTTTTAGGAGATTAAAGAAGCAAATTGACTAGTATATTTATCATTAATTTTTTCTAAACTAATTTACTCGATTTATAAAATGATAAACAATCTAATGATATACCTAAGTATTTGAGAATATATTTTATAATTACGTTATTTATTTAGCTTTTTAATCACCATAAAAGAGTCAACTGTAAGAACTAGAGGTAGAGGTAGTACTTAGTAGTTGTTTTACTGACTTAACTTTAGAAAGAATCTTAATATAGCATATTATCTAGCAAAGTTTTCCATAACATGGGAGGTTATTTTTATAGATTTTATCATCTTCACCAATTATACTCGACAAGAATCTTGATGAAGGTGGAATTGAAATTAAATTTTATACTATTACGTGCTTGACAATTAATAAAATCCAATATTTATAAAAAAACTGTTTTCCAATTTTTATCTCCATTCTGTTATAAAATTTGAACTGTTTTTGCCTGAATTTTTTTTAAAAAAATTCAGAATTATAATTTAATTTTACTATTAATGTATCAAATATATTCGTATTAAAAGTCAGGTTATGATATTGCTCATATAGGTGTGGCTAAATGGACTGATGCCATTGACGTAATTAAATTTCGTGTATGTATTTTATTCAAGAAAGAAATATTTAGGTTTGTAAAACAAAGTCTCAAGTAATTCTTTTGAAGCTACATAAAATTTATGTGTGCATCTCTTCTAGTTCATCAATAGGTGATTTCGGGAACAGTCCAAATTTAGGGTCATGTAATATTTTTTCTCCTCAAGAAAATTATTTTAGTATTTAATTATCCTTTCATTGAAGTTTAAGATCGAAAGATAAAAAAATAAAATAAATTATGTAGACGGTACAAAAATAAACTCTCCATGATGTAGTTCTGTTTTATCATATTGCCATTTGGAAAACATAACAGCGACCTCACTTGATAATTGTTATTGTGATGTTTTGAGCTTGTTAATAATATTGAAGACTTGAAGCAATCTGTTGAAGAGAAGGCCTTAGCTGTAAAAAAGGCTGAAGAGGGAGCTGCTGATCTGAAAGGAGAGTTTATGAGCTTTCTAAGTGTTTGGAGAATCATGAAAAGGAATAACAGGTAAACATAAGATTATATTGGCTCAATTTGATGTCTAGCAAGAGCATTCCATCAATCAGGACTTGCTTTGATCCTCATCCTTGAAACTACTGGCAGGGTGTACTAGCTGGGAAGAGCAGTGGAAATGAGAAGTGCCTAGAGGATAAGCTAGCTGATGCAAAGATAGCTGAAAACTAAAATCAGCCACTGTGAACACAGAACTAAAAGAGAGTATATCAATTAAGGTCAAAACAGGAAGAAGCTTCTGCCGTAGAAAATGAGCTAAATGCTAAAAAGAAAGATGTGGAGACTGTGAAAGATGCAGTTGGAGTCTCTGGGTTATAAAGATGGTGGGATGGAATCTTTGCAAAAGATTAGACAGGCAGATTTTTCTCCGGCACATTTTGTTATTTATTCCGATCATTAGTAAAAACACAAACGAAAAAGGGACGTGTTTTTAAAAAATTCAATCCTACCTTATATTCACAGCAAAATTTTAATCAATTTTTTTTTAAAAAAAAACTCAGAATTTCAGCCTGTAAAACCAATGGGATGATCTCCTTTCCCTAGATTTCTTAACACACAAGTGCCCATTTCTGCATCAATAATTCAACATCTTCACGAATTCTTCATCATTCATTACCACCCCTCTGGTAAAGAACCTCGGCGATAACATTAACCAACCATGTATTTAGCTCAACAGAGAGAAGAGGAGAGGAATTTTAATGCTGGAATTTGATTCCTGGCATTCCTATCTTGATTGAGGAAGGCTTCCTAGAACGTGTCAACATTGCCACAATTCCCCAACTTCCACAACAACATTGCTACATAAAAAATTTTATGGAGTACCCAGAGTTTTCTTGAAAACTTTCAGAAAAAAAAAATGCTATTTAATCCATTACTATTTGCTCAAGGTTTAACTACTCACGCGGCTTATTGCTCATTTATCAGATTTCATACATGAAACCTTTGGCCCCAGCTCCACATGAGCGAAGAGAATTAGAATAAACAATTAAGCTCTTATATTGGTCAACTTTCAATTCACCAATCTTTTCAAGTCTTTTTTCCCCTTGCACCAATCAAATCATACATATACGCATCCCTAACAAAAATCATGAATTGCCTGGTAAAAACAAAAAAAAAACAAAATTATGCATAAAAAATAGTGATAGTAAAACTTGACCTATAATTTGATGTAAATTTTGTTCTATTTTACAAACCATTCGATCAGCTATATATCACTACCTATAGTCTTTAATAGCTACACTACTCTTGGTATTTAATATAAGTTTAATTTGATTTTTTAAAAAAAGAGATTTATAAATGCATTATTTAAAGATAAAAAAGTTAGAAATTGAGAAATATCATTGAACTTGAGCGGAAGAATTAATGTAAGGTGTGGAAAAGAATATAAGGTGTATGTGGATAAGAATATAATGTGACTGGGTCAACAAGGAATTGACCGCCACTGGGGTGCGTAGAAATTAGGAAGACTTGCACTTTCATATCTGTATCAGAGCAAGTTCCAATAAATTTACACCTTAAAAATCCTCCCTTGTTTTCATTTTTGTTGGTCTCTTTCATTGGCAGAGCCATTCAAATATCTTCAAAAGCTTAGAGATCATCAAGGCTTAAGGTTACAGACACACATGGAGAGTTTCATTGGCGGATCATCATCATCATCATCAAGGCCGATTCATGTGTATCTGAGTTTCAACGGAGATGATGAAACTTGCAGATTCACAAATAGGCTTTGGGCTGCTCTTGAAAGTAACGATCTAAACACCTTTTGGGATGACAAGAAGCTTCACCCAGGTGACTCCATCTCTCTTCCTCGTCACTTTCTGAAAGCAATTCGACAGTCCAACATTTCCATAGTTGTCTTCTCCAAAAGCTATGCTTCTTCCATGTGGTGCCTTGAGGAGCTCTCTGAGATCGCTGCACTCATTCATGAACCTCGATACACTGTGTTCCCAATTTTCTATCATCTCGATTCATCCGAGGCACAAAACCAGAGTAATTCTTTTGGAAAAGCTCTCGCTCAACATGAGCAAAGGTTCACTGGTAATGTACGCAAGGTACGCAGCTGGAGGTTAGCAATAAATCAAGTGGCCAATCTCTCTGGTTGGCATGTACCATCAGAGTGAGTATTTTACTCTTGCTTTTTTCTTGATCTTAACTTTGAGGTCTCAGTAGAAAGCAATCGTGGGTGATATAATATAAGAAACCGTTGATTTTTTTTTTTATAAATTATTTTTTAAGAAAGTTAATTAATTACTTTAAATTATTAATATTTATCATTTTTTACTAAGTGATTTTCTTGATTTATAAACTGATACATAATCTAATTATATATATAAATAAACACTAATATATCTTGCTTTCTTAATTTCTAAAAAAAGTTAGCTAACTTTTATAGTAAGAATCGAGGAGTAAGAGGTAGTATCAATTATTGAAACAAAATATTGACTGGAGTGATTGCTTTGGTGATGTAATTTTGATTATTCAGGCCAGAGCCACTAGTTATTGATGAGATCATTAAAGAAGTCAAGAGAAAAATGCGTGAATTAGTGTACGCTGATGTAGATATAGTAGGGATGAAATCTCAAGTGAGAGAAGTAGAAGAGCTTCTGGATTTGGGTTCAAATGATGAAGTTCGAGTTGTGGGAATTTGTGGTATGGGTGGGATTGGGAAGACAACTCTGGCTAGAGTTCTCCATGATAGGATCTCTCACCATTTTTATGCTTCTTATTTCGTACTCAATGCACTGGAATTTTTTGAGACCACAGGGCTAAGACATCACGAGAGAACTCTCATAGTTCTCGATTGTGTTGATATTGGTGATATTGTACCATCACTGGCCATTGAAGTAAGAAAAAACCAATTAGGTGGAGGGAGCAGAATCATCATAACAACCAGAGATGAAGGGGTGCTTAAAGCATTTGAGAAGTATGATATTTATAGGGTTAAGCTATTGTGCAAGGACGAAGCTCTTCTATTATTCTGCAGAAAAGCTTTCAAATGTGATTTTCTTGTAAGAGGTTATGATGAAGATCCAATAAATAGGGCACTTGAATATGCTAATGGCCATCCATTAGCACTTATTATGTTGGGTTCATTCTTATATAACAGAAGAGCCTCAGATTGGAGTAATGCGTTTGTTCAATTCAAAGTACTAGATGACCCTCTGTTAATGAAAGTGCTCAAAGAAAGTTTTGATGATCTGGACCACAACCTTGCGGAAGCCTTTCTTGACATTGCATGTTTTTTCACAGGGAAGGAGATCGAGTTTGTAAAAGGAATTTTTCGATGTTGTGATCTTATCAAGGACAAACGAATTCAACTCTTAGTTGAAAATTCACTCGTCACTATTATAGATCAAAGAATACAAATGCATGGTTTACTGCAAGAAATGGGAAAAGAAATTGTTCGGCATAAATTCCCTTCTGAACCAAAAGAGTGGAGTAGATTATGGGATTTTGACGATATCTACAATGTTATGCAAAATGACACAGTAAGTTTTTATAATATCTTTTGTTTGGTTGAAACTTTAACGTATAATGTATTAAGATTGCGGTAATCTTGTTTCTCATCATTTTTATATAAATGTGTTTATAATTACCAGGCTACTTTTAAAGTTGAAGCAATAGTCTTGGAACTAGAAGATTCATCAAAAGAGTGTAGGACATTGAGGGTCGAAAGTTTATCACGCATGGAGAATCTTAGGCTACTCATATTTCGTAACGTGAAATTTTTTGGAGGCCTAAACCATCTTCCATGGAATCTCCTATATATTTCATGGCATCAGTATCCTTTCACTTCTTTGCCATTGCTTTCTACAGCATCTAATCTTAAGGAATTGATTCTGCCTGATAGCCGCATCACAAGCGTATGGGATGAAGGAAAGGTGGGCTCCTCTGATAAATTGCGTCACATGTGAATGGAAATGATGACTTGTTAATAATCAAAACGTTTATTCACGCACGCATATATGTGTTAAGTGTGCGAAGTTTTCTATGAATAAACTTTAACCTTCCTTCATGCATATCTCTTTTTCAGGCATTATATCTATCAGAAGCATATAACGTACCTTATCGTCGTTTTAAGATATTCCCTCGCTTGGGAAACATGGATCTTAGTGGCTCCAAAGATTTAATCAAGATTCCAAATATGATATTATTTGAAGCTCTTAGGAGGCTCAATCTTGAAGGATGCACTAAATTATCACATCTTGATTCATCCATTTCTTGTCTTTCACGTCTCAATTTCTTAAATCTAAGGAATTGTATTAATCTTGTCTGTATTCCCAATTGTTTATTTTCTCTACCCTCTTTAAAAATGCTAAATTTGGCTGGTTGTTCCAAATTTGCATATTATTTGAATTTTTGTCCTTTTGTGGAGCTTGGTGCAAAAGAGAAAGTATTCTCCAATCATTTTCTTGTAAGAGACAGAAGTTATGTAGACAAAAATCTATTTAAATGTATTCTGCACTAAAAGAAATTCAAGTGGACAGGTTACCCCATAACATATGTGGATTTCTTGAATGTGGGAGGTGCTCTTGCCTTTTACATAGGGTGTGACTCGAACTCGACGTATATGTACAATTCATTTCTCAAAGATGTTTGTAATAAATTGGTTTAATTAATTTTGATGGCCAAAATAAAAAGAAAAGCTAGCTTATATGCGAGCTTGCATACACATACATAATACACAAATGTAACCAGAAATACTCATTCAAACTCAATGAAGGGGTCCATCTAATTTTGGTAAGTTTTTTATACAAGTTTGGTAAAATGATCAGAAAGTAGCTTTTGATTTCCTTAACCCCATTTGGTGTCATGAATTTGGTAAAGGATAAATTGCTATGTGTCAGCAATTTGAGTTTTTGATATTTATACGAAATGACATACATGTCCATTAAGTAATAAAAGATTAGAGCAACGTAAGATTCTTACAAATATATTGTTTAAAGAAGGTGATGAAGCTTGCATACTTCGTTGAAGCTGGAAAGCTGAAAGAGGAGGTAAGTTGAAATAATTTTTCACACACAAACTCTTTTCCTACCCTTCTAATCATCACTATGTTATTGTCATAGTTGATGTTGATTGAGTTTGGTTGTGGGTAAGTGGGTTGAAGGTGAAGACGGGATGAATATCGAAACTTATGTAAAATGGATGGCCTTCATCTTGGTGTGTTGACTTTTATCTTTTTGGTGTATGCATTCTTATGCGAGTTATATATGGATGGGGTGGTGTCTAATAGTGTTTAGATTGAGTAGTAGGTAATTGATTATGGAGATTGAAGCACCTAATCTTGAGATGGACATTTAATCTTTTTATGCTTTTTTGTCAAAAAGATGGATCCATTCATTAGAATGCAAGCTTGATACATGTTAATATTGGTCAAGCCTCTTTCATGTAAATATTGGTAATGGCTTGGGAATGATATATCATGTTGAAGGATATTGGGAGGAAGAAGGTTGGGAGTGATGAGGTACATGAGTGTATGTGTGAGGTTGAACAGGAAGGATGTGTGATATATGTAATCAATAGCATACGTGTAGTTGTCAAAACATAAACTGAAGTTGTCAATGGAGGAAGTACGTATGTTGTGTTCATTTTATAAAGTAAGGAAAAAATTATTGATAGGTAACTAATATGTTGATAAATTTTTCACAGGGTTAGCATGCAAGATGACATTTAATATGGGTCCAACTCTTTTAAAGGCACTTGTCTGTTTTTTCATGTAGGTGGGAAGTTTGTAGATAATGTTGATGGTGAATGTAAATATAATGGTGGGAGTGTGAGGGTAAAATTGATAAACAAGGGGATGAAGATGCAAGATTTGGGGGAATGATATGAGAGTGGTTTGATATAGATGGAAATAGCTGTTACATTGAATACATTGTGAGCTTTGATGATAGTACATTAGTAGATCTCTTTGATGATGGTGATGTTGATAGTGCACATGTTTGAATATAATGGGATTAATGCACATGTTCACATAGCATGTCAAGGTCATGATAATAAAGTGGAAGAAATAGATGATACATACATGTATGTGCCCTCTATTATGTTCTGTGATTCTGATATGAATTTGGTATTCAATAATTATTTTGTGTAGGGCTATTGTCTATATCAAGTATTATTTTAGTTCATCTTGTTCTTGAATTTATGATTCAAAGCCATGGATTCTCTTTGTTGGTTGAATTATGCATATTTCCTTTTTATTGTGCTTTACTTTGACGGTTTGACCTATATACTTTTGTCACTTGGAGTTAGATACAATCATAGTTCAAACCTAAGCATTTCTTTCTTGTCTCTGTAATTTTTTTTTACATGGTGGTGTGTTATTTTTCTTGGCAGGGTTTCAAGTTGACCAAGCAAAGTAATCTAAGATCCACTGCAAACTGGCAAGCAGTTTCAACTAGTCGATATCCTGTTGGTCATTTCTTGACCAACCACCAAGGCCATGGCCTTAAGTTTGCGCAACTCGGCCGAGATGCCTCTGCTGCTGTGAGTGTAAAAAAAATCTAATATTTGTGTTGTGTGTACCCATCTGGTATAATCTGAAAGGATTCCAGTACATCATGCTGGACGCACTTTGCTTTGCAGTGCTACTGGTTAACTACACACATCAAGTCGGTAGAATGAAGTTCACCAATTCATTTTGGCCATTAATTATCTACCATGCCACACCATGAGAATGTCATTTGCACTTGATACCATCATTTTCATAAGATAAAACATGGGGATTGTGCTAATGTAGTTGCTTACTGTAACTTTTGCTGATGTATATTGTTACTGAAATGATGAATACTCTGCTATTTACTATTTATTAGCATGTTCCAAATTTGAGAAACTGAGGAAATCATGTTTTTTCAGCTGCATTTCCACAACCCCTCAATCATAATTTTGTAAGAATTATGAAAATAAAGTCCTGTGTGTCACAAACTTTTAGTGATATGCTTGATTAGGGGACTGCTAATTTGGCTACTTTATATCCCCAACTGCTGAGACCTTCTGCTGTATAGGAAGGGAGAATACACTTAGGATGCATTATATTGTTATATCTACTCAAATCATTGACTTAAAGAACCAGAAGTCATTGTGTCAAGTAAGATTACCATTATCTCTACTGCTTCTAACGGGGAACGAAAATATTCACACTAGGTGTCAAAAAAATAGATATGTTTTTGCTTAGCATTTGTTATATACATAATATGAATATCTCATTCTATTATAATCAGACTCAAGCATGTTGTGTATGAAAAAGATATTACTATTTTAAACAAGATTTGTTTATGTATTTTTTTAACTTTAAAACTTTTTTCAAATATTATAATGTATGTTTATGGTTAAAGACATTATATACTTGATATTACTATTTAAAATTTGTTTTTTGGGTCAATTATGTGATTAAAGAGGATTTGTTTATAAAATATTAATTTTTGTAAATGCGTAGTTGATTCATATCTAAAATCAGCGACGAATTTAGTGATAGAATTATCAAATACAGAGATGCTAAATACATATAATTGCTCATTTAGCGACGGAATATAATGCATTTAGCGACGGAAAAGTAAGGCATAATATTCTCATTAGCGATGGAAAAACTGAAAGTAAGGCATAATATTCTAATTAATAACGGAATTAACGAGGGAAAATTATGTCGCTAAATTAGGGAAAATTCCGTCACTAATCTAGCGATGAAAAAGTAAGGCATAATATTCTTATTAGCGATGGAAAAACTGAAAAGTAAGGTATAATATTCTAATTAACAACGGAATTAATGAGGGAAAATTATGCCGCTAAATTAGGGAAAATTCCGTCCCTAATTTAGCGATGGAATTAGCAATAGACTTTTCCGTCACTAGATTTAGCGACGGAATTAACGAGGGAAAATTATGTCGCTAAATTAGGGAAAATTACGTCACTAATTTAGCGATGGAATTAGCAATAGACTTTTCTGTCATTAAATTTAGCGACCCTCGTTTTAGCGACGGACTTTTTCCATCGCTAAATCCGTTTTAACGACGGAAATCAGCCATTTAGCGACGGATTTTTTATCCTTAAATCTGATTTTTTTTTGATAGTGTATTATCTTTAACTGCTTCATTTGCTACCAATACAAGAAAAGGAAAGAAGAATATCTTCTTATCCTGCTACAAAAGCACTTTGGTCTGGATTCCATGGTTTTGAACTTTTGATTATAACATCATAGAGCACTTCTAATTTATGGCCCTTACAAAATGCTTGTGCTCGTTCAGGCATACTTGTTTCTATATGTTTGGTTTTAATTCTTCATCTGCTATTATTTCCTTTACAAATACTCTTGAACCAATTATTTGGAGCAGAGCCTACTTGCATTAATTGTTGAATTGGTAGCAGGTTGATGCGGCATTAGATTTAAGCCACACACAAAACATAGGGAGAATGATAAAAGCCCACTTTCCCTACTCCCAGGTATGAGGATTGTTGAAGGCACTGTGGTATTATTTTTCTTTATTCCATGCAATTACTTTTCCTTGTAATTTCAAGAAATTCCTTCGGATTTGCATCGTAAATTTTTGTTGTTGAAATCACCAAAAGGAAACAAAAAGGAGAATCTTGTGAGGGGTGCGAATTCAGTGTTCACTCTCCAGAAATTTACTCTATAGCACCACCCGGACATGTATATTTCAGCTTCTGACATTTTTTTGGGGCACCTAATAGACACTCAAGTTTGAATGATGGTGTGTATCTTCATTTTGTATCAATTCTTCGAAGTGACATGCTTGTGGATAACTGATAAAATATGACGATAAACTCAAGTGGATTATCAAGTCTGTAGATGCTGTTGATTCTTATCACATCAGGAGGGCTTGAATCCTTTACCTATACCCACCCCATCCTTACTAACTGAGCTAGCTCTAGGTGGTAGGAAGTTATTGACTCTTTGTAATCTATATTTAGAGAAATGTAACCTTGTTTCTTTATGTTCTTTGCTTTTCAGTTTATTGTGGTTTCACTGAAGGAAGGCATGTTCAATAATGCAAGTGTTCTACTCCGGACAAAATTTGTGGATGGTGTCTCAACCGTTCAGAGAATGAACTTACATGAATTAAATTAGAATTTTTTTTATACTTTATTAGTATTTGTTAGAATTATTATTAGAATTTTTCATTCTATTAAATTCAAATTGAATAAATTTAAATGAATTAGATTAATAAATTAATAAGTAAATAAGTAATAAGTAAATGAAAAAAATTAATAAATAATAATATTAATATATTAAATATTAAAATCAAATAATTAAAATTTAAAATAAAATATATTAATAATATATATAATTACTCTATATAAAAATTATATAATTTTAATCATATATTATTATTTCATATATTAATATTATAATATTATTCTATAATTAAAATTAAATAATTAAGATTATACAAATATAATTAATTTTATATTATTATTTTTAATTCTATTTTATATTTCTACAAATATTAATCTATTAACTTAATATTAAGTATCTATTTCATATTGAATTCAATATTATTTTATTATTATATAGAGTATTAGAATATTATTATATAAAATATTATTCAAGTATTATTATTTATTATATAGAATATTATAATTATATAAATTATATTATACAAATATAAAATATAAATATAGATAAGATAGAAATATCAAATTAAATAAAAAAGAAATACATAAAAAGGGTCCTTTTTTCAATTGGGGAGAGATGGCCAGTGGACTAAAGCATCGGATTGTAACCAGTTGTATGAATTTTTCAAACCCATGGTTTGAATCTGTCTCTTTCCGTTTCTATATTTTATTTACCTTTTTGAATTTATAGAACAAATTCTCTTTTGTTTCTTCTCTTTGTCTGTTTGAATTATTTTATTAATGATATTTATTATTTATATTATTAATTTTATTTCTTCTTCATTTTGAAATATTGAATTTGAATATTGAAATATTGATGAAATATTAAATATTTAAAGAATAGTTAAAATTGAATAGAAATATTTATTTCTAATTTATATATCCAAATTTATAAATTCAATAGTTTTTATTTTCTTTATTTTTATTTATTTTAATTAATATTTAATTTAATAGTTATTATTAATAGTTAAAGTTATTAATAATTAAAAAATTAAATAGTTAATAGTTATATTTTTTATTTTAATATCTTTTTTAAAAAAATTAAAATTGAAAATACGTAAAATAAAACAAAAAAACAAAAGAATTTTTTATTATTCACATAACGGATTATGTCCTGGATCGTTAGATAGGAATCCAATGACGAAAGGAGAAATAAAGAGTATCACTACCGTGTAAGCAGAAACTTTTAGAGTAAGCATTCCACTATCTCCAGCATCATTACAGAAAGGAAAAAGAAAATAAATGGAAAATTTACTGTTCAATGGTCCCAAATTTTAAAATATTTATCAAATGGTCCCATTGACAACACGAGGTATTGTCAATGCAGTGCATGATGTTATCAAGTGTTGTCACTTGAAAACACCATGAGGTGATAAATATTTTAAAATTTGAGATCATTTGATAAATAAATCCCTTATTTGGGATTCAACAGTAAATTTTTTAAAATAAATCCACCTGTACTGTAATTTAATACAATAGTTAAATACTCTGGCAAAAAATATTAATACTTAAATACTCCCCTCTTTTTATCTCTTTCAGCACATAATATCAGAAATTTTGACTTTAGCAGCTTCCCTCCACCATGAGGTCCTTACTTTATTGACCTTTTTGACTCGGAAAGCCATCAAAAGACCATCAATTGCTCCGCATAGAGAGAGCTAATTGCATGATTCAAAAATATTTCCTCCACCTAAGGTAAAACAAAACGTTTTTCGATATTTTGTAAAAAAACATCTTTAAAAAAAATATATCAAAATCCATAAATTTTTTTTGAATTCCGTAAATTCTTTTCGAAATCCTTAAATTCCTTTCTCCCACCCAATTCCCAAACACACTAAGGCTACCAATTTATCAAGAGATGAGATGTGTCAGCAGCAACCTACGCCTCATGTTTGGGGAATTACCCAAATGATTTTTTACTGTTTATTTGGATTATTAGATTGTACATGAGAGAATGTCATTTGAATATATTATTAATAAAAATAGTTCAATCTTCAAATTTTTATAATTTTTTTAAAATATGGACAAGTTAAAGTTAGAGATGGGATTCATGTCCTTTTAAATGTTTTGGAATGGAATCTTGATATCTTATATGTGTCGCTAACATAAATAATTATATTAATATATTGATTTTCTAAATAGTACCTAAGAAATTTAAATTATATACTGCATCTGATCTTTATTATGACAAATTTTGGTTAAAAGAATTAAATTCATTATAAAATTCAACTAATTTTTAATATTACCCTTAATAACCACATTACCTCTTCTACTTAAAAGTTAGTTGATTTTTTTAAAAGAGACTAAAAAAAGTTAATTACATTATTTAAAAATACCAAATAAAGTTAGAAATTGAGAAAACTCAATGAACTTGAGCCGAGGAAGTAACAAGGCGTGGGACAAGAATGTGACTGGGTCAACAAGGAATTAACATTGGCGTGCCAAGAAATTAGAGAGGCTTGCTGTAATATCCAGTAGAATCAAAATGAAATCAGAAAATAAAAATAAAAATAAATAGGGACCAAGGTGGACAAATGAAAAAGGTAGAAGGGCAAAATTGTAATTCAACCCTCCCACATTTTAATATCCCGTTAGCACATGTCGGGACTGTTCATCTTCATTTCTCCAGAGCAGCTCGAACACAGCGCGAGAGAGGAACAGAGCGCTGGAGTCGGCGATGCCGTTTCTCACCGGAGGAACGCGTTTTTCACCGGTGCAAGGACGTATTCGGGTTCAGGTGAGTCTCCTGAACACTCCTCTATCATCAGATTTTTCTATCTCTTCTATTTTGGAGTTTCAAGGGTTGAGTTAGGATTGAGAAAGAGTAGGTTTTCATTGATTAAAGCAAGTTATAAGCAAGATTATAGCTTTCTTATATTATATGGAGCATCACCTGTGAAAATTTTTCTGGATTCCTGGAGGTTTTAGTTCACGGTTACTGTTCACATACACAGTAACCTCTTTCTAATTGATGTCTGAGGAAGTAGGGAAAAAAAATCAAGGATGTATACGTACACGCACATGCTTGGGTTGTGGAGGAAAAGATTTAGTTAAGAGGTATTGCAATATATAGGTGGCGTGAATATGCTCTCTGCGTGTGTTTATCCGTGTGCCTGCACGCACTTCTGTTGGGCCCTTTTTGACTTCTGGAAGTAAGTTTTAATTACCATGAAAGTGGTGATAAAGTATGGAAATTATGGTGGATTAGAAAGATTGTCATTGAGCTCAAACAAATTGATGCTAGAACTTATTATGGAATAGCTAACTTTGGGTAACCTTTTAATTAGTCAAATGGTCTTTGTTGGACATGAAATTTGGTAAGCAAATAGTACTTATGTGAAGCTTTAAAATGAGTCATAGATCATGTTGATTGGATAAGTATATTAGAAGTTATGAATT
>JANTPZ010032847.1:0-11228 GCA_025593235.1 Vachellia pachyceras
CCTTAAAATTGACAAACATCCACTTGTATCATAGAGTCAAGACTCTTGAACCTAACCTATCTCGTCTGAGAGCATTTGATTTGCTACTTCTTTTATACTCTTTACCAATCACCTCCCATGCAAAATCCCAATCTTATAATCCATACCATCCAAACTTAAACTTCTTGGAGTACTTATATTCTTATTGGTTATGGTTTATGAAATCTTTCTTTTGTCGGTTCACACCACTCTTGTGACCGGTTCATTTGGAATTTGTAAAGGCTTATTTAAATTCTATGTTTCTGATCACATCACTTTCCATTTGACCGTTAACTATAGAAAAGTGCAGAAAAGTTTGAAAAAAAAAAACTCCCCGGGGGGCTGTGTTCTTGCATACAAAATTAGCTAATAGCATTTTTTTGGTGTCATCTCTTACATATAGACAAACAAAATGCAGAGACATAGTGTACAAGTGAACACATATTGGGCCTACCTTTTGAGGCCCGGCCCGTGAAAGGTAGGATTGGGCCCAGGTACTTCTTGATTGTAAATCTTCAAATTAAGGATTGGGTCACATTGGAGGATGACTTATTTGGGGGATATTCACATCGAAGGTAGTGGAGAAATCAAAATATATTTGAATATCTTTGACATTGACTTTATTTTTTTACCAAACTTTGACAATGACTTTATTAAGCCTTTGGACCCTTTCTTGTTATCATGCAAATCTGGAAAAAAAAATATGTACTCGTGCAAGATATTTATGTTTGTGATTTGATAGCAAAACCTCATTTACTTTAGCAACCTCTCAGTGTAGGTTGGACTAAAGTGAATATGGCTATTTCTATATTTCAGAATAAGCTTGCAGATGCTCTTGCAAATGAGGGATTAACAAAATCTTCTCTAGTTGAAAAATTTTCAAATCATTTGAGGACATTAACTATTAATGATTGTATGTGATTTAATTACCCAAAACACTAACTGTCACTCTTTTTTAGGCTTTGAGCCTACTTTTACACCAAAAAAAAAATAAAAATTTTGAGGAGTAATGAAATGCTTTTTACTGACAAAGATCAAATGAAAGGTGTAAACATGTAGTGGATTTTAAGGATAAATACTTTTAAGGGCATTGTAACTTGTAAGATCAACGAAAGACAGAATGGGGGGAGTTAGGATATTGGGATGATGCTTATAACTAAGATAATGACATTTTCAAAACAATTTTATTCAGTGGCGGACCCAAGATCCTGGCTCAGGAGTGTAAACAATTTTTTAATAGTGGATTCAAAATAAGTATGACTTATTCTTAATATGTTTTGAAAACAAACTGAACAAAAATGTAGTTGGTTCAAAATTAGCGAATGAGTGGGTGCAAAATAAATTATATAGTATTAATATTATAATATATACCTAATTTTCTGGAATTCAGGGGATACGGCTGAACCTCTTGATATTAACGTAGGTCCACTAATGATTTTACTGTTAAGCATACTGCCCCCCTCCCCAATGCCTTCGATACCTAAGGTATTATAAGATATGCATGTTACTAAAAGAAATTAATATTTCAATATAGGTATTAAATTAGGGCTCTGAAGGCAATAAATATAAAATTATAGTCCATTGGAAAATATAGTAACAATTGATATATTAAAATTATAAGAAAAAATAGTTAAAAATTGGTTTGAAATTAGCAATATGGAAATGTCAACCTTAGGTGGTGATATGTTTATGTGGGCCAGTCCTACAGGAGTATTCAAGCCTAATTGATGAATGATGAGATGACGCACTTCGGGTATGGACCATGGAGTGACGTTGTGGTCGAAATGGATATCCGGAGATTTGAGTTAAAGAAGTAGACACAGCATCTGACAGTGCTTTGAAATTGCCTCTAATAAAAGAATATTTGTGCATAAATAAACAAAAAGTTAAAAGATAGGCTTGGAAAGTTCTCAAGACTGGAGCCCATCTTTTGAATCTCTTATTTTTTTTTTCCTGCAGATTGGATGTTTTGTGGGCATAAATCTGGACCAAGTGTGATCTTGCCGCTGGGTAGTAATGATCTTACTCTACTGGAACCGAATGACAGCAGAAATGGGCCTAGTGATGATGCACAAGTTGATAACTAACTCAAGCTGGATTTTTATGGTGAAGGTGTGAAGTCTGATCCAGATTATATATTTTCCCTTGCTTTTCATGCGAGAGAAAATTCATTCCAAGTATTTCCCATTTATCGGAAGTTCTTACTGTGGTGGCATAGGATTGGTCAAAAGCATCGTCTGTCTAATACTTGCTTATGTGTAAACATGGAGAATTCTGAGCTGTTAACATGACAGGCAGCTTTAAGAGAAGAAGAAGACAGTTTCAGATACTCAGCTAAGAGCAGCAGCAGCAGCCGCCTCCAAAACAACACAAGAAGAGCAGCCATAGAACTTGTCTCCTTCATTCTCACAGCAAATTCCACTTCACAAGCCTTCACTTGCTCTTGATAATGGCTTCTGGTATGGAGAACCCTTGCCATCACCTTCCATATCTAACCGTAAGCTTTCTTCTAATTTAATTCCAAAATGTCTAAATGAATCATTCTAGTTATTCTTTCTTTCTATCTTTCTTTCTTTTGTTAGAACAGTATTAGATTGTGATTTTTGTGCTTTTGATGGGAGATTATTGGAGCTTGCGAATGAGAAGACAGGGACTCGTTCATTTCTGAAGAAGGGGATCTATATGGCCATTGGGATGGAGGGAAGTGTGTATAGGATTAAGAAATATGCGTTTGACCTTCTGGCTATGGTGGGTTTGGTTGCAGAAGATGCACTTAACTATATCATCAGGAAGTACCTCAGACTCAAGTCTACCTTTCATGTACTATGACTTTGACAATGTCATTTCTGCAGGTTCTTTGAACGATAAGCAACCACTTACAGATATGGCTAACAAACTTTTTGACAATTTTGGAAAGGTAAAAAAAAAATCTTCTGTGTCTTTCTTTTACTTTTTTAAAACTATATCTTGGTATAATGTCACTGTAGTTAACAGCTTGAAGATGCTGCTAGGAAGAAAATTTTTCCAGAAACAGGAGCATCCTATCAGGAAACTTCAGCTATGTTCCACGAGGTCATGGACCGAATGTCTTCATTATACAAAACTATTTGATTGCTTCCCCAATTAAAATTAATTGTTCTTATATATTAGGCATTTAAAAATACAAGAACATCCTTCTTACTCGGCCTACTATTCAAATTATATTTGACTCATTTAAAGTGCATCCACCGAGTAAGGTCCATATCATATTCCATAAAAATTTGAGCTTTGGTATCTCTTATTTCTTGATAAGAGGAAAATGGTTAAAATGTGAGATCTTCAAGAGAAGTTTCATAGTAAACAAACAAATGCAGAATCATACATATACTCTGTATTCAATAATAAAGCATGTCTGACAAGTGATCCCCAGAGAGAGACTCCTCCTCAAGTGTCAAAAATAAATAGATGACATATAACAGACACTACAAAAAAAAAATGTTGTATTCACGAGGATTTTCCTGTCGATTTTAACTAAAAATCTATAGAAAATAGGTTTCTTACGAATTTTAATCTGCAGGTATAAGGTTTATGAAAATTTATTTTCCTACGGATTTGTAAATCCACAAGTAATTATTTGCAGAAAAATCCGCAGGAAAAATCTACAGGAAAATCCGCAGATAAATATTCATTGAAAAATTCATTCCTATTGCGTATGTGGTTTAAAAAGTGTTTTATATAAATAAATATGAGTATTTTTTGCATTAAAAAATAAAAAAATGACTAAATAATTTTTTTACAATCAAATAAACTTGAATGAATCAATGTCATGATCAAAAATATATATTTCATTAAGAATTCACTGAACTAAAATATACATATGAACATCCTCCTTTCACGCAAACATCCCAACACCGAACGTGTATCCAGTTGACACGAAAATCATCCCATGATGAACAAGCTGTGTTCCAGCAAGTGTGTGAAAGCGGGCAACAGCTCAGGAATATGCATTCAAGTGCTCGACCATGCCTTCTTCAAATGTTAAACGTTTAACACTGCTTGATTTTTCTTTATTTTTCCTTTTATCCTTCGATCGCTTCTGTCTTCTCAATCACAGTTTCTGCATCTGCAGATTCATTCACTCTATTGGAAATTGGAATATTCACAAAATGTCTTCTCGTCAAGCTCCTTCATTTCCACTTCCAATTTGTTCAGCTCCTCTACCACAAAAATCAGAATTTGGTTTTCTTTACCTTGTCTTCAGATGTGACTTCCAATTCAGGAGCACTGGTATCACTGTAACTCTTCTCAGTTTTCTTTTTCTTTTTCTTACTTTCATACTCAATGTCAGCTATCATATTATCCTCTTCATCTTTCTTGGAGTGCTTCCCTGCAACTAGAAAGTAGAAGGGCCAATATAACGATCTAATTAATATTTCTAGGAGGCAAAGAGTGATGATTGCATGGCAAGCAATGACAGGAAGACATTGATCATGACGCTACACAAACAGATATGTTTGTGGATTTTAAGCATACTTTGCTCCTTTTGCCTTGATATCCTTGCTACCAAACAGATAAATCACAAATAAAACTTTGAAATCAGTAACGCATCAGATTTAAAGAGACCAAATGATGTGGTGTCATTCTTTAGGTCTTGCACAATGCGCTTGAGCGGTAGGTCTAACGTGAAGGGAAAGGAAAATGGGGAAAAGAACTGATATGGTTCGAATTGAGTAAACAAAATATAAAGGAATAAGCTTTTGACCAACACAGTGTTCACTCAGAAGTATACAATACCTTGTGAAGAAATTCCTATCATATTTATCAACCTTTAACCATAAACGAAATATAAAGGAATAAGCTGGGAATGCAATAATGTAGCAACCGATTTCCTAGATTCAATACTCAAAGGGATGCATGTTCCTAACGTCAAGCAAAATTAAGTTAGCTGGAGCTGAGTCGACGGAGCTTGCTGGGCGACACGCAACAGGGACAGACGATAGAGCTTGGAATGACGACTGAAACAGGGACTGAGCTCGCGCCTGGGGATAGATGGACGTCGTTGGGTCTGGCTTGGGTTGGAGCTGCTGGAGCGGGTTCTGGATGGTGACGGCGCCGGCTGATTCTGGGTGACGGACGAACAGGACGCGAACAGGGACAGATGGAGCTGGCTGATGGAGTTAAGTCTCATGTCTTCTCGGCACTTTGAGAATGAGAGGCAAGACAAGGAGCACGGCGGAGGGAAACTAACGGGAATGAAAAGGAGATGAGAGAAAAAGAGTATGTAAATTGAAGTATCAAATTAGAGTTTGAGGGTGTGGAGAGAAATTACAAATCAAGTTTGAAATTAGGGGTTAAGGGTGGGTGTGGAGTGAAATTTAATTTAAAAAATTAAATTTTGTGCCAACCATCCAAAATTTAAACAAAAGAAATAAATTTAAAAATATATTAACTCCTTTATCCCTTCAAAATTTTATGTTAAAAATGAATATGAATAATTTAATATTACACTAAATAATTTTCCTCACTAATTTGATATTATAGAGGAATATAATATTTCTTGCAAATTGGGTAACTTAGAGAATGGTATCTAAATCGTCGCTAATTTGAAAAATTAGAGAGAAATATAATATTCCTCACTAAATTCCTCGCTAATTGGGCATTTTAGAGAGGAGTATCCAAGGCGTCGCTAATTTTCCTCGCTAATTTGGAAATTTAGAGAGGAATATAATATTCCTCACTAAATTCCTCGCTAATTGGGTATTTTAGAGAGGAATATCCAAGTTGTCGCTAATTTTCCTCGCTAATTTGAACATTAGAGAAGAATTTAATATTCCTCGCTAAATTTCTTGCTAATTGGACTATTTAGAGAAGAATATCAAAGTCGTTGTTAATTTTCCTCGCTAATATGTGATTTTCTAGTAGTGCATGTAAAATGAGATATGCTTTCTTGCTTCGTCTCTCAATTTCTTCTTCCAGTACTCTCTAACTCTATCATTTTATAACAATATGCTATTTCTTAAAGATTTTCTCTTGAAAAAACAAGGACGCAACCAAAAAAATCTATAAAAAGGGGCGCCACTTCTAAGTTCTATGCCTCAGAAAGGTAATCATGATGTTGAACATTAGAGAAAGTAGACATGGAAGAAGAAATGCAATGTATTATCATAAACCTTTTTGGTTTACAACACTAATCTACCCTTCCTTTTGAGGGTGATGAACTAACCCCATTTTTGGAACTCTTAAAGTGAGAGATCCAAATTATCCTCCCCTTTACTATGTATTGATGGGGATTCTTCATCCTCTCACCTTTTGATGATGATTATACAATCACACCCTAAAATCATTACACTATGACCACTTATATAGACTTTTAGATAATTAACTAACTAAGTGATTAACACTAACCACTCTAACTAACCCATACTTCCAATACCCCCGCTCAAGTTGACACCCCTTAACTCTAGGTGCTCAACTTGTCAATACAAAAATTACAAAGGGAGTGAAGTGAGTTAAACTATACAATTTTGATTCATACAACAATATAAACATTTCTTCGTAATCTTCTTCTCAATAATGAACAGTTCCCTCTCTATCTCTAGAAGTGCATCATTGTTGGAAATTTTGAGCTTCAACTCTTAGTTGTGCAACTCTGGCCTGTACTAAATCATTTTGCACGTGATAGCCTTCTTGACTTTATTTGAAACCTTAAGGTTTCCTGTGCTTGGTAAATACATCCATCCTCTTCCTGGTGACCCTCCTGGAGAAATAAACTCCCCATTGTCTTCACAAAACTCAATCCCTTCAACTAGAACAAGATGAAATTGGGATCAACACATCTCTGTCTTCTTCTTCTTCTTCTTCTTCCTCCTACCCTTTTCCTTCTCATCATTTGGTTCCCTCCAAATTTTCTTCTCCCTCACTCATTTCCAACTCCTCTCTCTCCATGACTTCATTGGATACTGTAGCTGTAAGCTGCAAATTGTTGATCAGTCGTAAGGATGTTTGAGAAGGAGCATGAAGAGTTTGACGTAGAGAAAGCGATAGACAACTTTGAGGCTCTAACAAAAGATGCTGAGAGTGTTCAGAAGGAGACTCTTAGAAAGATTTTAGAGGAAAATGCATATGCATAATACTTGCAGAATCTGGGCCTTCATGGAAGAACCAACCCAGAAAGCCTTAAAGGCTGTGTCTCTCTTGTTACACACAGAGATAGGAGCCAAGCGATTCATCAATGACACCATTTCCAATTCCAATATCCAAATTCAGAAACACAAAACAGAAAAAAAGAATGGCTTCTGTGATTTTTTTCGTTCGCTCCTCCAACTACGAGAGTGTTTGCAGCGACGGCAGCGAAGGGCGTTGGAGGAAGCAAGGAGGAGAAAGGCTTTCTTGATTGGATTCTGGGAGGATTGCAGAAGGAGGATCAGTTCTACGAGACAGATCCTATCCTGAAGAAGGTGGAGGACAAGAGCGGTAGCGGAGGAATCGTGAGCGGTAGCGGAGGAATCGTGAGCGGAAGAAGAACCGACCCAGAAAGCCTCAAAGCATGTGTCCCTCTTTCTGTTCTCGCCGGAATCCTCCTCGCTTTCAGATAGAGCCAGACCAGGTGAGCCTCTTTCTTCGTTCTTCATCTGATTCTTCTCTCATCTTCTTGCTCGCACGTCTTCTTCTTGGCCAAAACCTTCGCGGACGTCGACGGCGATCAAGAACCTCGCGAGACGCCTCCTCCGACTTTGGAATCCTCGACCTCCTTCATCTTGTTGTAAAGTCGACATCACAGAAGATAATCTTGATCGTACATTGTTGTAGGCGCCGCGTTGTCTTGCTGCAAGAGGAAGGTGAAAAAGGGCTATGCGTTTTCTTTGAATACTTGAATGGAGGCTTCCATTTCTTATCGTCGGCACCTAAGCGTATTCTTGGCCTTTCTTGGTTTACAACGCATCTCCCATAGAATTCTTGCACAAAGTCTCTAAGCATGTCTTGCTCAGAAAAAAACCTGGCTCTAATACCATGTTGAACATTAGAGTAAGTAGACATGGAAGAAGAAATGCAATGTATTATCATAAACCTTTTTGGTTTACAACACTAATCTACCCTTCCTTTTGAGGGTGATGAACTAACCCCATTTTGGGGACTCTTAAAGTGGGAGATCAAATTATCCTCCCCTTTACTATGTATTGATGGGGATTCTTCATCCTCTCACCTTTTGATGATGATTATACAATCACACCCTAAAACCATTACACTATGACCAATTATATAGATTTTTGGGTCATTAACACTAAAAAGGGTTTAGGGTGCGTTTTAATGCAAGATGGCAAAGTCATAGCTTATGCTTCCAGGCAATTAAGGCCTCACGAGGTGAATTATCCTACCCACGACTTGGAGGTAGCAGCAGTGGTTTTCGCCTTGAAGATTTGGAGGCATTACTTGTATGGATCACAATTTGAAGTATTTAGTGATCACAAAAGTTTGAAATATTTGATTGACCAAAAGGAATTGAATAACAGGCAGCGCCGATGGATGGAATTTCTAAAGGATTATGATTTCGAGTTGAAGTATTACCCTGGCAAGGCTAATGTGGTTGCAGATGCCTTAAGTTGTAAGTCGGTGCACTTGTTTTGTATGAGCTTAGAAGAGCAAAGATGGCTTGAAGGATTAAGAGATCTTCATGTAGTCCCAGACCTAGAGAAGGCTACTTTAAGTGCAGTTCTGGGTGAGTATGGGTTTTATCAAGACCTGAGGGATGCTCAGATGAATGATGATCATTTGAGCAGAATTAGAGAAGAGTTAGAGCGTGATGGAGTCCCAGATTATGACATTGGGAATGGAGATATCTTGAGATACAAGAAGAGAATTTGTGTCCCCGATAATGATGAAATCAAGAAAACCATTTTGGAAGAGGCTCATCGGAGTAAGTATGCCATGCATCCAGGGATTTCAAAGATGTATAATGACTTAAAGCAACGATATTGATGGCCAAACATGAAGAGGGACGTGACGAATTTTGTGCTGAAATGTTTGACATGTCAGAAAGTTAAGATTGAGCATCAGAAGCCACCGGGATTACTTCAAAGTTTAGAGATTCCTCAGTGGAAGTGGGATAGCATCTCTATGGACTTCATTGTAGGACTGCCACATACCAAGTCTAATCATGATGCCATCTGGGTGATTGTGGATCGATTGACGAAGTCAGCTCATTTTCTACTAATTGCATCAAGTTATACACTGGAGAGACTTGCTCAAAAGTATATGGATGAGATCGTAAGATTGCATGGGGTACCAGAAAGCATAATTTCTGATCGAGATCCAAGGTTTACCTCTAGTTTTTGGAGGGCATTGCAAGGAGCTATGGGAACGAAATTGAAGTTTAGTACAGCTTATCACCCGCAGACTGATGGTCAAACAGAAAGAATGATACAGACCCTGGAGGATATGCTTAGAGCTTGTGCTATTGAACTTCCAGGAAGTTGGGATAAGCATCTTCCATTAGCAGAATTTGTTATAACAACAGCTATCACTCTAGCATACAGATGGCCCCTTATGAAGCTTTGTATGGAAGAAAGTGCAGATCACCGTTATGTTGGACGGAGTTGAGTGAAAGAACGGTGATTGGTCCTGATTTGGTTGATGAGACAGCAAAGAAGATTGAGATGATTTGCCAGAAATTGCTCACCGCACAGAGCAGACAGAAGAGCTATGCAGATAGACGGCGTCGACCTTTGGAGTTTGATGTGGGTGACCACGTGTTTCTTAAGGTTTCACCAATAACTGGTATTGGCAAATCCATTAAAGCAAAGAAGTTAACTCCTAGATTCATTGGTCCGTTCGAGATTTTGGAGAGAATCGGGCCAGTTGCTTATCGAATCGCCTTGCCGCCGAACTTGTCGAGGGTACATAACGTGTTTCACGTGTCACAGTTAAAGAAGTATCACCCAGACCCGTCCCATATCATTATACCTGAGGAAGTCGAGCTAAGGGAGAATATGACCTATCAAGCAGAGCCTGAAAGGATTGTGGATGTCCAGGATAAGCAATTGAGGAAAAAGACTATTCGGCTTGTGAAAGTCCTTTGGAAGGGTATGACACCAAGAGATGGCACGTGGGAAACTGAAGAGCGTATGCGACGTGATTACCCCTCCCTTTTTGGTTTAGGTACGCTAGTGCGCTGCGATAGTGATTGATGTGAACGTTGTGATGTGTTTTGCTGGTATTGTTGTGAAAGTTATTCTTGTGGTTGTCCAGACTGATTTTTTGAATCTTGTGATTGTGTTTTGTATTGTGGTTGATTCCCTCCGTTTTATGGTGAATTTTGGGGGCAAAATTCCTTTTTAGGTGGGCAGAGTTGTAACATCCCATCATCTCAAGGAAAAAAAAGGAAAAGTCAGAGAGTGGAGTGCACAGTTGATATATGGAAGAGAGAGTGATGTGATGCTTGACTGAAAAAAAAAGAAGAATGCAGAAGATGGTGTGAATGACAAAGGAAATGGAAGAGTGAGGGATAAGTTGGAGTGTTGTAAAAGAAAAGAAAGCAAAAAAAAAAAATTGATGGAGGGCGGACGTGTGGGGTGGGGGTATTATAAATACCCCCACCACCCCTCTTATCACACACACTCTTCCACAGACTTAAAACGCGCACACACACACTTTTTCACCCACAGCACATATTCACATACACACACACACTAATTCATATTTCCAGAGAGGAGAGGAGCGTGAGAGAAAGCGAGAGAGAGAGAGTGTGCGTGAGAAGGAGAGGAGAGTTCAAGGAGGTGTCTTTCGGTCTAAAGGTTCCATTTCTGGGAGTATTTAGGTAAGTAAAATGATTTATTTTTAGTAAATTTTTTTATGAAAGTTGTTATAAATATTTTTCTCTTTCTAATAGTAGTCACAATATGTTGATTAGAGAAATTATTTGATTTCGATATTTCTCTAGTTAGAGTTTTATTGACATAAGACCATATATTAGTAGAGAAAATTCTATCGTTGATTTTTATGTGAGTAGAGTTATTTATTTGATATCTGAATTATTTTAGAAATTATTTATCTATTTTGTTGTTATATACGGTTTCTAATATATAGGATATTTGACCTATTAAAATTGAGTTAAATATTTTATTTGATATTCTGAAGGTAATAGTAAATCCTTAATAGCTTAAGTATTTTATCTGATGTTGTTGGAGATAATAATAATTTTATGTATGAGTTAAATATTTTATTTGAAGGTTTAA
>JANTPZ010032848.1:0-20308 GCA_025593235.1 Vachellia pachyceras
AAAGTCAAGAACAAGTTAAAAATCCAAGGTAGCAAAACCCTCTAACCTTAAGCTAAGTTGCTTTGAAAATGTGTATGAAATTATGCATGACTTATATTGAAAATTTATGATGATTGAAAGTGTGAATATGTGCTTTTGTGTGCTACGGCCATATGCATTTAATTGTTACATGTTGCACATTTCATGAACTCACACTTTTATTTAAAGTTGTCATGCAATTTTTACAAAGTGTGTTAGAAAGTTTTGCTATTGAGATTTCCCAAAATCTCATCCTCCCCAACAAACCATGTAGGTGCAAGCACAAGCAAGGGTAAGATTAAAGTTCATGGTGATTGAAGATGGCATAACTTGATGTTCTTACTTATGGAATTTTGTGTGACATGGTTGGACTTGGTGTGAGAATTGATGTAGTTATGTAATTCTAAACCTCTACTTGATTAGTAAAAAGGATATATGGTAATGCATGTATGAATATGGGCTAAAATGCTAAGAAATGTTAAAGAAGTAATCATTGGTTGAGTTTTAACAAGAAAAAGGTGTTGGCAAATTTTGAAGAAATGTCAAGTTTATAAACAAAGGGTTCCAAAACCCCAAATCTGCCCTGTTTTTGGAATAGCAATGAAAAATAGCAAACGAAGTCCAAATGACTTTAAACTTTCCAGTTAAATACTACACATTCCAAGTTTAAAATGAGCCAAATTTTTCTAAATTTGGATGTGTAGATCAAGAGTTATGATTTTCCAAAGCTGAGTGATAAATCTGGAAAACTGGAAAGTTACCAAAATGAACAGTGCATTTTTACGGATTAAACTGTATCAATTGGTCATGTTTTGGAACTAGTGAGCATTTTTCCCCTGTAGATCACTTTATAAGCTTAAAATAGAAATTTGAACCACTCAATTTTGATTTTTCTAGAATTAGTTATGATTTTTCAAAGTTGGGCAAGAAATATGGAAATTGACCAAATGAACAGTAACACGTTTTTGAAAATTTTGAAGTTCACTTCTTTGGTTAATTTTGAGTTATCCAAGGCCCTAAAGTGGTTCAATAGTGATCTAATATGAAGCTTATAGGGGGAAAATCAGAATTATTACATCTGGGATGTGTAGTAAGCCTCATACTCAATGCCATATTGGAGTGGTTGTGTGACTTTGGTGCTATTATCTCTCATGCTTGACTACTTAACTAATTCATTCCAAAACATATATATATAGATCAACATTTAATCAAGCACAAGTCACAAACCAACAAGTACTTAGCATTTTGCATGAACAATGTATAAGTCACACAACATCAACCCTACATAATCAATGCATAGCAAGCACAATTAACCCCAAAACCTTTGCTCTGATACCACCAAATGCAACGTTCCTTACTCAACCTCTTTAGCTTCATTTTATGTCATTAATGAACCACTCTTGGGCCCTAAATAGCTCAAATTGATCAAAGAAGTGAGGTAAATATTTTCATTCTTGGGTTACTATTCATTTGGTCAATTTTCCAGATTTCTGACCCAACTTTGAAAATTCATAAATATTCTAAAAAATAGAAATTGAGTGGTTCCAATTTATATATGAAGTTTATGAACTTATCTAGAGAGGAAAAATACTCATTGGCTCATAAACTTGCCCAATTGATACAGTTAATTCTGTGAAAAAGTACTGTTCATATGGTCATTTTCATTTTTTAAGGTTTTTCCTTTAAATTTGAAAAACCATAACTTTTTGTACAAATATCTAAATACAGTGATCTTAGACTCATTTTAAATCATACCATATGAACTATTTATCAGGAAAATTTCAGATGAATTGGACTTAGTTTACTATTTTTCCTCATTGATCAAAATTTGGGTGCTTTTAAGGGTCTTGGAACCCCCTTTCCAAAACTTACCATTTTTTTCCTTAAAATTTTTGTAAGACCCTTTTTGCCATAACCACTCACCTCCCATGATATCATATATGGATTCATACACTTGTACACATCATCATGTAGAGGTTTAAGGGTTTACATACATTCCAAGCTCATAAACATGTACATAAAACATCAACATATAACTTGGCAAGTAACAAGAAACATTATGCTTCATCTACTCTTCATACAACTTGCCTTTACCTTTACTTAAGCTTTGACCTAAAATGGTTAATTGGAAAGAATGAGATTTCATTAAAATCCCAATAGCAAAACTATCTAATATATAAATATGCATGACAACTTTTAAAGATAAGTGTGAACTTATGACAACATAAAATGTGCAAAATGAGAAAATTGCATGCATATGGCCATAGCACACAAAATAAAATATTCACACTTTCATCATCACAAATATTCAACATCAAGTCATGCATAATTCATAAAACATTTTTACAACAACTTTGTTTAAGGTTAGAAGTTTTGCTACCTTTGTTTCCAACTTTGTTCTTGACTTGGAAAGCTCTCTTACTTACTCTTCCAAGAGGGCTCCTTGATGGTTCACTTTCCTATACACAATATAATGTCACAACCATCAATTTCAAGCCACTACCAAGCCATGAAAACCATGAAAACTCAACAAAGCTCTCTCTTGATTTTTTACAAACCCTAAAGCTTCCAAAACTTGCTTAAATGGTTTCCAATACTTCCCAAAACTTTTTCTCACTTCCACCCTACACAATTCTTCATTTTAAAATTAATGGAAGCATCAAAATCATGAAAATCCAACTCTTTCCTACTGATTTCAGGTATGGACGAAAACAGGACATTTGGGAACAAAGTGGTTTTCCAACTTCTCTTGCATGTAGTTACATAATCTTTTTCCTTACCTCTTCTCATGCATTATTTGACATCAAAACACCACTTTCCATTCAACTAAAAAAATTGGACAGCACTTTCCCTAGGGTTTCATGATTCCAAAATTTCATACAACCAACAAACCAACACAATATATACATCAATCAACTCCTTATCATGCAAGGAGTGATTTGCAACCAATCTTTTTCTCTAAATCCCACTCTTTCTCACTTTCCCTCTCATGAAACATAAAATTCCAGCCACCAAAAGAGAGCCTAAATAAAAAATCTAAACCATTAGAAGTGAAGAGGAGTTTCCAAGGATTAAGATATGTATAAGATTGTTTGGGAAGTCTATTTACCTTGGATTTCTTGTGAACTTTTCCTCTCTTCTTCTTCCTCTTGCTCTTGACGCTTTTCCTCTAAAATTTCTGGTTATGGCTGACTCAAATGGGCTGGAATGGAGGTGATAAAGTTGATTTAATGAAGAGATAAGATTAATCCAAGGGCTAGAAATTGATCTTGCAAAGTTAAGTGATCTAATAGCCCTTATTTCTCTAACACATAATACACATGTCTTGCCCAAAATATGATCACATGGGCTGCCATAATGAACTGGAACTACAAGTTAAAAATCTGGTTACACTAACCGAATCGATTACCATCCAGTTCCTTGATCCGGTTACAACTTATAATGGTAAAAGTAACTTTATTCGGGTAAACATTTCTACGTATATGGGGACAACTTTTATTCCTCTTTTAATCTCCCAATGTCACTTACTCATATGGAAAAATATTTGTCCCAGAAATATCCCTAGAGATCCTCCAATTATAACAGGGTTACTTTACCCCTATCGAAATACTGAAAAACGGCCTACCGACGGGCAATTGAGTTTTAGGGCATTAAAAATTTCTAGAATTTTCAATGATACTCTAGCCCTTTTACTTTACTCAAATTGCCTCCCGGAATGTATGTAATTAATTTTTGAATAAAATTCCATTTCCAGGGTTTTCGGGTCTTTTTCCCTCCGCTCTGGGAAATAACCTCTATCGTATTCTGGGCAATAATTTTATAAAATACTAGAAAATTCACTTTCTTTTTCTATGCCCTAAACTCAACTGTTTGAGATCTCCTGATACCTCAAATAATTATTTTTTGGCTTTCTGTCCTTCAAAATTCTCTAGACAGAAATCTATGCCAAATTTCAAAAATATGAGAAATCTCATTTTGATAAGTGAGCTCTGCTCTATCTATTGGGCATCTGTAAATTTTTCTAATATCTGGACTATTGACTTTGACTTTGGTCAAATGACCAAAATGCCCTTGCATTTTTCCTTATTTGCCAAAATACCCTTACTTTTCTTACTAATCTTTCTAAATTCTAATATTGCCCTTATACTTTTTTGCTTAAGGACCTTTATACCCTTAGCATTTATGTCTAAATGACATTCATGCCTTTGGCCTTTTATGCCTAGTGACCATATTGCCCTTGGTCTTTTTATACAATGACATTTATGTCCTTAACTTATATATTTAACAATTTCAAAGCCTTAGTAAGTTGACCATGGTCTCTTTGGTCCATTAGCATCCTCTTTTTCTGTACTTTCCATCTTTGCGCATTAATTCATTTCATAACTATCGGGTTGGCCTTTACTTGCGCTGACAATAAAAATATGGATATTACATATTTGAATTCTTTTAACCATAATAGTTCCTTTTCAAAGTATTTTTTCCTTTTCAATCATAGTAAACCTATTTTATAGCTTTAACCTTTTATAACCATGACTAATGATGTTGGAATCAAGGAACTAGTTAAGAAAGACTGTCATTACTTTATTGCATTTAGAGATTTTGGATTTATCAATGTAATAATGGCAAAGTGCCTCCAATTTGAGCTTGAACTTCACTTAGATAATTAAGGATCGTTTGGGTCCTATGTGGTAAACCTAGGTTTTTCCCCAAATATAAGTTTTGTCCAGGTACCTACATTTTTTCAAAATCTATATTTTGTAACAAAACCTAGGTTTTGAAAAAAAGCTATTTTTTTGTCAAATCACAACTCTCTCGTAATAAATTTTCTCTTTCTTTTTTTTCTTTATTTCTCTTTCCTACTTACATTTTGTCTTGAACTCTATAAAAGCTAATAACTTCCCAAACACAATCACCTTTCAAAACCTATGTTTTGCCTCAGAATCCGTAAAAGATATTATCCCAAAATTTATTCTCCAAAACATAGGTTTTGCCTCGGACTCCATATAACCTGTTCTCAAACAGACTTCCAAACGAGCTCTTAACAAGTAACATAGCCAAAAAGAGTGGAATTTTTAGCTTCCCATTATTCAAATTTGTTGTCAAACTTGTTTTCTATTGCAATAAGCTTTGAGTATGAAGTGTTAGTAATCTCAATCTTAGCACCCAAATTACTCATACCTTCCTTCATTATTTTCATTAAATTGTTCATTTTGTCATAATTTGTTGGTTTATTATTTTGTGTAGCAAACCAAAGCCCTTAAAAAAAGATTCTGCAACTAACCTTTGATCTTTGGAATATGTTTTTGGCTAAGGTTTGGCCTGTCATTGCTCTCCCTCCACCTGAAATTAAGATGGTCTCTCTGTCCTTAATTACATGTATTAGAATATGGATTCCTTTTCTGAAAAATTACCCTTGCCTTTGTCTGCTTAGATACAAGGTTAAGACTTCTTCATAATGAGTTAGATAATATTTACTCATATGCATCGATAAAGCAAAAAAGTACATGAATTTACCACCAAGGCTAGAGAGGTCGCCATAAAGTTGTAGAACTTGCTAAACTTCTCATGTTTAAAGATTTTAACTCTCTTGTTCAGTTGTTTTTATGTGTGAAACCATAATTGTTCCTACCCTTATCTGGAAGGTTGTCATCATCAATTCTTTGCACAACTCGATTTTCACTTGTGTAGTAGTAATTAGGTGTAAGCTCCAAAAATAGAATCATATGCAACAACATCAATAGTCTTTTAAGTCGACACCAACAACTGCTCATACAAATATTGTACCAGATTTGATTTAGAGCCTTGGTGGTTAGAAAATTACTAAGTAGAGTAAAAAATATAGTCCAATATTTATACAGTGACTCTTGATCACTTTGAGCCACTACATGTATTTCTTTCCTCAGTCTTAAATTCCTTGAAGCTAGGAAATACTTGTCTAAGAATGCCTTCTTGAATTGTTCACAAGTCATAGTTGAATAGTGTTAGGGAAGAGTGAGAAGCTACTACCTTACATTTCCATCCATTGTGAAATAGAAAACACTTCTAAAAAATCGTCCAGAGTTGCTCTAGGTGGTTTCATGGAGGCACAAGTTGAATACATGAGATCTATATGCTGGTAAGGATCATTAAGAACATGAGCATGAAATCCCATAGGTGCACAATTAATTATGTAATTATTTATCTCTCGATCTAATGCTCATATTTTCATCATAAGGATTTAAGGGAACATTATACGGTAGATTTTTTGCTTGTACTTCCTCATGATTTTCCCCTCCACATTATTTTTAGCGTGTCCTATTGAGATATGTTTTACTGAAAGAACCTCTTTATCTTTGATCATAAACTCAAAAGCTCATTTCGCAGCAAAACACTATGACACAAACAATTTTACAAAACTAGAGAAAGGCACCAGAGAAAAAAATATTCATTACTATATATATGTGAATATATAATGATTATTTTAGCTACTTTATAAGGTTATTAACAATTAAATAAGAGTGTTAAATATTAATATTTAACGGCTAAAACCTTTAAATATTGTGACAAACAATTAACAATTACAAACAAGAACTGTGAAGTATAGAGCCTAAAAACCATGAAATCTGTTCTCATTGTGTGAAATAATCATTAGATATTCATTCTCATACTTCATGGTTATTAGTAACAACCATAAAGTATTGTTACCATGATATACTAGTTTTGATTTGGTCATTTTGCAAAAGGAATATTTTACAACTGTTACAGAAGAACCATAAAATATGCACATATACATCACATTTATTTGTAACAACTGTGAAATATTGTTAGTGGCCATATGTGTTGGACAAGAGTGTAAAGATATTCGAATGATTGAAAATTGAAATGAATAAGGTTTAGAAAGGGATTTTCAACGCAATAATATTTCATGGTTATAATCAAAATCTATGAATTGTATACGTATCATGATTGTTTCCAAAAAATCATGAAATATTCGTGAAGGATTTGTTATCATTTGACTGACTGAGTACCCAATCAAAGCACCAATTCAGACACAACAAATGACATTGAAGGATATGAGAAGAAAGAATGCAGATAGAAAAAACATGAGAATGCCATTGGGGAGTTTCCATTTTTGACGTATATAGAAAATGACTCTATTATCCCATATAATGCATATAGGTAGTTACCAAGATTTGAAATTCAAATACTTAAAGAGAGAATAACCTCTATTAACCCATATTATTTATCTATTTTCATTTCTACCCAATCCAAATGGGTTTAGGCCTTGATCGACCAAGAGTGGATTTTTATATACCATTATCTCCCACTCACACTTGGTGGATTTAATGTTGTTGATCCAACATCTTTCTCTTCTTTCTTTCATACTATGTGTTTTATCGTGACCGTATGGGCAAAATGCTTTCATTTAGGTGTCTGCACAAGAAAATCTCTATCTTAGAGACCAGCACAAGACAACCCTTTAGTGTAATTCGATTATGTTTGTATAATGCATATGATGTCCTAGATTGATTGAGCCATATTTCTTTATTGGTTTTAATGAGAATTTTAAGGTTTTTAATACATTTTTGGGCCACTGTGATCTTGATTGCGCTTAATTTAGAACAATGAGTTCCTATCCTTGATTAGTATAATTTTGGGTGTAATTGACATTATTAAGAGTATATATGCATTCAATCCAATTTTAGAGCAAAAAAGTACTTTAAAATCTTATTTTTTATTTCAAGGACTCTTACTGAAGTTGAGGGAAGCAACTCTGGATGAGTTCGCCGTGGCCAAATTCTTTGTTCGTCGCGGTGAAACAAGGCAGAAGCATTAGTGTCTCTCGGGAGAGGTTCACCGTGGCTAAACTCCATTTGCGCCATGGTGAAGATCAAGTATCAACACCCAGAATCACACTCCAAATGGAAAGAAATCCGACCCACATTTTGAACCCGACCCAGGACGGTTAAGAAACCCAATTTAGGTAAATTTCGCACACAATATGGGAGGAGGCAGCAGCCACATTTGAAGACTCTCTCATATCTTTTTCTCTCTTCTTCCACACTCCCAAACCCTAGCCACCACATCTCTATCTTTCATCTACCACCTCCAGACCATCATACAACCACATCCTTCCATCGAGAGCGTCAATCTGAAGCTTTTTAAAGAGCTAAACCTCTTCCTTCCTCTTGGATATGGAGAAGGCTTGAGTTCATGGAGCTAGAAATAGGATTATTAGTTCTAATCTGTGTTCATGTTACGGATTGCGTAGTTAATGAGCCAGGACTCATGATTTGTACTCAAATACTTGGTTACAGTCGTACCAAACAGGGATTAATTTGTGTATTGATTTGTTATCACTACTACAAAAGGTACTTTTTACACCCTATTTTTAATCCAATTGGCGCCCTTCCTCGGAGGGGTGTGTATGTGAGGGGAGTAGAAAGTTAAGGCCTACGGCGCCCTATATCATGAAAGGCGCTATATGCACCCTACGGTGCCCTATATTTGAAGATAGGGCGCCATAGGGTGCATCCTATGGCGCCCTATATTGGAATATAGGGTGCTCACTACGGCGCCCTATCTTCCAATATAGGGTGTCGTAGGTCTATGAATATAATATTTGAATATTATTTAATCCAAAACTGTCCGCTAGGATTCCAAGCCTGATGTATCAAAATAATGCAGCAGCAATAGGACTGATGATTGCAAGACATACTCAGCAAATGTGCACATCTAATCCTCAACTTCCATTCCAAATTTAAGTCTAAGTCTCAGCAATTCTCACAAAAATTAAGATTAGAACTCCCAACGTGTAAACACAACCAACAGAGATGAACTTAAATCCTTCTACCCTTCATAACAGACCAAGCTCAATGTATACATAATCAACATAACACAGGCCTCAAAGATTCAGCCTTTAATCACACTAAGCTAAAGCCAAGCTCTACACATGCAAGACCACAAATAAACGGAAAGGAGCAAGCTTTACCACAGGACAGAGCAATGACGAAGGTTGAAGAAGAAGAAAAGGATGAACAATGGAAGAATGGAAGAATGCGCCTGTTGAAGTGAGAGCAATCCTGAGCTTAGAGAGGATGATGATGGCCTTGGGGAGAAAGTTTGCAGGTCAGGGACATTGTGGGTCAAGGGATGCTGAGACTAAGAGGAAACCTGACTGGAAGCGGAGGACGATGGTGGCTAGATATGTTGGGTCACAGGAAGACGATGGTGGAGATGCACGGCTGGAAGGGAACATGCCCATCTTTTTCACCACAGAGAAACAGCGTTGCACAGCTGGAGTGACCACGGTCGTGAGAGACGACGGGAACAGTTGGATGGCGATAGATTTGAGCTCACGCCTTAGCTGGATTACGACGATGCCTGAAATGGGGTTTCGGCGACGATGTCTGCTAGAGCAGGGCACAGCACGAGGACGGGAGGAATTGGCAAAGACGAGCTCGTGACTGAGCTCGTGCCTACTAGTTACGGGATGCCAACCAGGGACGGAGATGGAGCATGGAATGGCGGCTTAAACAGGGACCAAACTTTCGCTGGGCTCTCGAATGGCAGCTGGGTGACAACAGGTCTGATCTTGCAATGGGTAACGGAGCTCGGTAAGCGAACGAACTTAGAGAGAACAGCGATGGGCGAGCGTCCGAAAGGGTCTGGAAATGGAATGACGCTTGGGCTTGATCTGTCACTTTGTCTCTCTTGTCTACCCTACTTAGAGATAGGGTGCCAAAAGGGTGACTTTTGGTGCCCTAATCTGAGATAGGGAGCCTAAAGTCATCATTTGGTGCCTTATCCTTATATAGGGCGCCTAAATGCACCCTTTGTCACCCTTTTTTAGAGATAAGGCGCCTAAAGCGTCCGCCTTCATTTTTTTAAGAAAGGATGTGAATTTTAGTAGTAAAAACCATACTCTGTAGTAGTGTATATGTTTTTTTAAAGAGTTTCATGGAATGGAGTTCATTGCATGGAATTTCTGACCCAGCAAATTGTTGGGGTTTTGATTATGAAACTTAGTGTGAAACTATTACTCCACCTTATCATTTTTCGAACTATGATAGCCTGAACCATTTTTGAGGGGATTCATCATCAAAAGCTTTTGCACTTCATTACCTGGTTTTCTACACTCCCATAATCTAAAAACCCAAAAAGAAATTTTATTTTAAGCATTTCCTTTGTGATTTAAGTGTTAGAAATAAACAACCTCGTTTCATCACAGTGAACTTAATCCTCAAGCTACTTGAACTAATTGCGCTAAGGCTCCGTAGAGAACGGCCCTAGGGTTGCACCTATAGTGCAATCATTAGAAATCACAAGTATTTTGATCATTTCCAAGGCCTTAACAATGACAAGTTTATGCTTTCAAACGTGGCCGGATTAAAGATTTACCAATATATACTTTTCCCATGGCCAATCTAATCCATCTTGAGTTAGCATAAAACTTAGATTAACTTTCTTATATGCCTAGCATAAATTTGTATATTTAAGGTAATCTTCCTTTCAACTAATTGTCATTTTAATATGAATCAACCGCTTTCCTATCATAATACCTTTAGATCACATTTATCATGATGATCCTACCCAGTTGGTACACGTGATAAAACTTTTGTCATCGTAATGCAATGGAAATGGATAAAAAATATTTATGATTTCCAAGGATTGCACTATAGGGTGCAACTCTAGGGTCGTATTCTACTGAGCTATTTATGTACCACTATTTACTAGCTTGTGTTCAGGTTCGCTTTGCAACAAAAACTGTTGATGACTCAAAATTGCTATCTACCTAAAGCTAATTACAAAATGAAATTTCTTTTTGGTGTTTTTGGATTGAATAGAACAGTGAAAGAAGAGTTTAAATGTAAAAAGTGTTGGATGATGGATTTCCTTTTGAAAATGAATTAGGCTATCATAGTTCACAAAAGATTAGGGAAAGTAGTAGTTTTCACACTAAGTTTCGTAATGAAAACCCTAACAACTCGCTGGGTTAGAAATTCCATGTAATGAACTCCATTCCATGAAACCCTTTAAAAACACTTAGTGTGTGTATGGAAGTCGTAAGGTGCAAAATTCAACTCAACACAATAGTGCCTCTAAAATCAAGCACAACTAGGAAATAAAAGAGAGCAACAAAGATTTCATTGAATAGGTAGAAATGAGACTTCACTTTACCACGTCAAACACAAAGCAAGCTCAATACACAAATAATCCAAGTTTGGCTCGACCCGAGACCAAGTATTTACGCACAAATTACAAGTCCTAACTCAGCAACTATGTAATCCATAACATAAATACAGATTGAAAACTAATACTCCCCTTTAGGAACATTGAACTCAGGCTAACTTCATCTCCGAGAGGAAGGGAGATGCTCAGCTACTCATGTGAAGTGGAATCGGCCTCCGTATGGATGATTGGAAATGTATGGATGGATTAGGGGTGAGATGGGATGAGATTAGGGTTGTGTGAGTAGAGAGAATGAGAGAAAGTGTAGATGGATGTGATCTCTACCTCCTCTTCCATCCCTCTTCGAAACTTACCCTATTTGGTGTGTGTAACCGTCCAGGGTCGGATCCAAGAAGGTGGGTCGGGTTTTGTTTCCATTTGGAGCCTGATTCATTACTGCTGCGCGATATTCACAGCGACGAACTTGAGGTTTCACCGCGTGAACCTCTCCTGAGAGTTCATGCTCGCCTGATTGAACTTTAGCCGCGGTGAACTTTCCAGAGCTGCTTCCTTATCATCTTGTTCAGAGTTCCTGAAATGAAATAGCAATTATTTGTAGTATCACTTGCTCATGATGGAAAATTAAGCACAATTATATCATTATTCATGGCAGATGCACCCAAAATCGTGCGAATCAAGATCAACAACTCTAAATCTCAAATTAAGCACAAGAAGGGTCATGAAGGGCTAAAATTGAATTAAAAACTCTGGAAACGCAAGCACAAATGTAGTACAAATAGTGCTCAATCAAATTCCCCCACACTTAATCCTTTGTACTCTTGGACAAAGATTTTCAAAAAATTTAAACTGATCAATGCATTAAGAATGTATCTTCATGAATCCAGGACTACAGAATTTAGTAAAAACATTTGTCAAGGAATTAACAATGATAATGGCAGAGACAATAGTAAATCGATCCCTAAGAGAGTTCAATTCAAAAGATTGAATAAAAGAGACTTCCTCTCAAAAGGTAGAAGTGTTTCTTTCTAAGCTCACTAAGTAAGGATAATTCCACTCATGGTCTGCATTAATGAAATCTCTACCATAGGCTTGTAATTATTCTACCTCTCCACCACAAAATCAATATAATGTGAATCAAGAGGGCTTTGGGGTTTGAGATGGATGATGGGGGTTAAAGATAATGAAATGAAATAATGAAAAGAAATTTTTGAATACACAACACTAAAGGAATCTAATCATGTTAATGCCTTTGCAAGACTTTTAGAGAAATACATATTCAAACTTTATACTACTTTTCTCTTTATTTCTCTCCTATCTTTTTTTATTTTTTATTTTTTTATTTATTCATTCTTTTTTTCTCTTTTTTTTTCAACAGATAAGAGTGTGAACCACAATTTGATCAAAATATGCTTGTATATACAAATATAGTTTTTCAAATGCTGGTTTCAAAATTGATGGGCTCAAAAGGGTAACAATGGATGAATTATGTTGGGCTTGTGTTTAGGCAAAATGTAAGGGTTTTGAAATGAAGGCCTATATCATTTTCACAAAATATTGGATCAAAAAGCTTTGATTAAGAATCAAGACAAGTTCTAGAGAGATCAAAAATCAAGACAGACCCACACTAATCAAATAAAGTTAGGCCCAATTATCCTCACGACAAGGCTAATGTCTCAATTAAACAGTCTCAAGAATTAAAAACACAAAGAGTCAATTCATAACTTTGTCTACGCTTATCATTTGCTAATAACTCGAAAAACGCAATTAACCAAAGATTTTATCCTTTAAAATCATGCATCAACTTCCCAATGCATTGTTTATGAAAATCATGGTTTCATATGTTCAGGAGTGTTAAAGGCATAAAGGTAAGAGAAACCTTTTATTTTAAAATTCAAAACCTAAATATTTTTTTTATATATTCACTGAAGTTTCGACGCGGCGCAACCATAAGTTGGTCACTGCGAACCACACCCGAGAGGGTGGTTCTGTATGCAAGTGGTTTCGTCGCGGCGCAACCATAAGATGGTCACGGTGAAACTCACCCGAGAGATGAATTGCCTTATTTTGATGACTTATGCCGCGGTGAACAACAAAGTTGGTCGCGGCGAAAATGGTCCGAGAACAAAAATGCAGCACAAAACCACTAGTAATTCAAAAATTTTCAAAAAATGTTAAGAAACTTGAAAATTTCCAAAGTTTTAAGCAAAATGGCCTAACATTTAACCTTCCAAAAATTCTAGTTGGATTTTAAAAATCAAGGTAATGCTTGGAAAACTTAAATCCTAAATCTCTTCCCACACTTAAATTAAACATTGTCCTCAATGATTGAAGGGATAGATTTAATCACAAAGAAAGCGTGGAATTCACAAGCAACAGCGGACATTCATGCAAGCATGCAACGAAATTCAGGAAAACAACATAGGAACCATCTATACATATATATACAGCTGCAAGAAAAATAGGTAAAGTTCACATTCAATTCATCACAAACCACTCTTTCATGCTCCACTTGGCATAAAGAAAAGTAGAGATCGAAATGAGGGGAGTTTATCGAATTAAAAATCTAACTACTGTACCTCCTATTAGACAGTTCCTCTCCCACACTTATACCATGCATCATTGCATCGATTCATTTTAGCAAAAACATAGACGTACAGTAAAGAGTAAGTGGAGGAAAGGAACAACCTGATAGCTAAAGCGACTTGTAGTTCTCGTGGTAGTGTTTCAATAGATGTCCATTAACCTTCATAATAGCTCTAGTTTCCTTATCTTTGAGCTCTACCATACCAAAATTGTGCGCCTTTGTTACTAAGAAAGGCTCATCCCAACAATCATTGAATTTTCCTAGTTTAAAACTAAAGCGAGCCTTGAAAAGCAGCACTCTATTGCCCTCTTTGAAGTTCTTTCTTAGGATGCCCTTGTCATGTACCAACTTAGTCTTTTCCTTATACATTCGGGCATTTTCATACGCTTCCAATCGCAACTCTTCCATTTCCTGTACCTACAGCTTCCTTTCATTTCCAAGAGCTTCCATGTCCATGTTACACTGCTTGACTGCCCAATAAGCCTTATGCTCCAACTCTATCGGAAGATGACACAGTTTACCAAATACAACCCGGTATGGTGACATTCCAATTGGAGATTTAAACGTGGTTCTGTAGGCCTATAGTGCTTCTTCCAGGCGGAGGCTCCAGTCTTTCTTCGATGGTTTAACCATTTTCTCTAGGGTACACTTCACCTCTCTATTCGATACTTCGGCTTGACCATTGGTTTGCGGATGGTAGGCAGTAGAGATTTTATGGGTGACACCAAACTTTGAAAATAATTTATTCATAATTCTATTGCAAAAGTGGGTGCCCCTATCACTTACTATGGCCTTGGGAATACCAAACCTACAAAAAATGTTTGACTTGACAAATTTCAACACAGTTTGAGTGGGTGCCCCTATCACTTACTTTGGCCTTGGGAATACCAAACCTACAGAAAATGTTTGACTTGACAAATTTCAACACAGTTTGAGCATCATCTTTTCTAGTAGGAATTGCCTCAATCCATTTGGAAACATAATCCATGGCTAAAAGTATATACACAAAGCCAAAGGATGACGGAAAATGTCCCATAAAATCAATACCCCAAACATAAAAAAATTTCACAGAACAACAAGGGTTGTTGAGGCATTTCATGACGTTTACCTAATCCCCCAAAGCGTTGGTATCTATCACAAGCGCAACAGGACAAATACGAGTCTTTAAATAATGAGGGCCAGTAAAATCCTGAATCTAAAACCTTTCTAGTTGTTCTCCGTGCACTAAAATGCCCACCACAAACCATAGAATGGCAAGCCAAGATAATAGGCTCAAATTCCTCATCTGATACATATTTTCTTATCACTTGATCACTACACATCCTCCACAAGTGAGGTGCGTCCCATATGTAATGTCGAGCCTCACTTTTGAGCTTTTGCGCCTGAGGTGAAGTCATAAAAGGTGGGGTAAATCCAGTGACTAAATAATTGACACTATTAGCATACCATGGCTCCCTAACAATTAAAGCGCATAAGAGTGAGTCAGGAAATGAATCACAAGTTAATTCAGAAGCATCTACTCCCCCGGTGTCATCTGGTAATCGGCTCAGGTGATCCGCCACTTGATTCACAGATCCCGGTCTATTCTTAATTTCCACATCAAACTCTTGAAGGAGCAAAGCCTATCTGATCAATCGTGGTTTTGACTGAGGCTTTTTCAGTAAGTATTTAACAGCTGCATGGTCAGTGAAAACAATAACATGAGAGCTCAATAGATACGGTCTAAATTTTTCTAATGCAAACACAACAGCGAACAACTCTTTTTCAATTGTGGTATAATTCATTTGAGTTGGGTCCAAGGTCTTGGATGCATAGGCTATAGCTCTAGTAACCCTATCGAGTTTCTGCCAAAGCATTACCCCTACAGCATAATCAGAGGCATCACAAGAAAGGTCAAAGGGTAATTCCCAATTTGGGGCAATTAAAATAGGTACAGAAACAAGCTTCGTTTAAAGTTCATCAAAAGCCCCTTTGCAATTGTTATTAAAGTCAAACTTTACATCGTTTTGCAATAGCTTAGAAAGAGGTAATGCAATTTTGTTAGAAAAGGAATTGACCAAGAGGGGGTGAATTGGTCAAATTAAAAAATATAATACTTTAAAATCACAAAATCAAAAATCAAAGTCACCGAGTATGAAGAGAGATGATGAACACAGAGATTCATCCTGGTTAGGTCTTCTTGACCTACGTCCAGTTCTCAGAGTACCTCTGAGATTTCCAAATCCACTATCAGAAATGAATTGAGGCTTCACAAGCCTGTACAATCTGGGAATCCACTCCCCCTTTCATTTCTCACTAAAATAGAGTCACATACTCTGTTTCTATCTCACTTTCAGCCCAGTTCACTCAAGGTCTCGTCCTTGAGTTTCTCACAAATTTACAAAGTATTTTTGCCAAAAGATTCTCTCTCAAAAGAGTAGATGGCTAATACTGAAGCACAGTAAAAGTTTATGAATGAATACAGAGAAAGAAATAAATGTCGTTGAAAGCTCAGAATATTCGTTGTTCTTGTTCTTTGTATTGAATACTTCTCCTTTTATAGTTGAGAAGTCCTTAAATGTCCCTTAGACTCCATTGAATAGCCGTTACTCATCATCATCGACCATTTGGTTTCTTCATTAAAGGCATTAAATGCTACAGGGTCAAACAACGGCGAATGTTGCAAAAGAACGTTAAAGTCTTTGAGCCTCGAACCATGCCTGTGCTTCTTTCCTCATTTATTGTTACAAGCTTATGCATTTATGAGCGCAGACAATATTCAAAATGTCGTTACACAGATAAGAAAAGTATGCGAGTAAAGTAGATACAGTGTGTCAGTAATAAAAACTGTCAGAAAAGTAGTGCTCGAGCACAACTTGATTAATGCTCGAGGTTGCTTGATAATTTTCAAAGAAAAGTTTAATGCTTTGACACACTGCTCGAGTTTTGTATGAAAGTATTTGAAAAAGAATCAATTACTCGAGTAAGAAATCACAATGCTTGAGTATTAATAATGCTTCCTAAGATTGCTCGAGCATTCTGTTTAAGTATTGAAAAATATAAATTCTGAAAAGTCACAATACTCGAGTACTAGATCATAGTGCTCGAGTATTAGGAATGCTAGTAGTGAATGCTGGAGCATTTTCAGAGAGTATTGTGAACAGTGAAAATTTTCAGCCCGATACTCGAGCATTAGATGCTAGTGCTCGAGCATTAGCAGTGCTTGAAGTCAATGCTTCCAGTGAAGAGTGAAAGGTCACAATTCTCGAGCACTGCCAAACTGTGCTCGAGCATTAGCTCTGCTGGAAGCTTTTACTTGAAGTACTGCTTGATAGCACTGATAAAAGAATCAATACTTGAGCACTGTATTTCCAGTTCTCGAGCATTGGCTGTGCTGTCAGCCAATGCTTGAAGTGCTGACTGGTAGTACTTTCAGAAACCTCAATGCTCGAGTACTGTAAACCTAGTGCTCGAGCATTGGCTCTGCTATCAGCCAATACTTGCAGTACTTCATTGCAGCATTGCTTGTAAGCCATATTTTGGCCTAATGCTCAAGCATTGACTTACAATGCTCGAGCATTGGCAATACTTCTTGCCAATGCTTGAAGTGTTTACCGAGAGTATAGTTTAAAACTTCTTTTTAAAAACACAATGCTTGAGTATCAACTTCCAATGCTTGAGTATTAACAATACTTCATGTCAATACTTGAAGTATTGTCTGGAAGTACTGATTTTTCTTAAGTTCAAAACATACAGTGCTGGAGCATTACATTCCAATGCTTGAGTACTGTCAATACTTTGACAAAAACACTCGAGTATATTCATGAAACATTGAATCAAAACTCTACAACTTAGATTTCAAAACACATTTTTAATTTCTTAAATGCCTTTTAACACATAAATCACTTGATTTTGTTATCATCAAAACAAGGTATCAACATTTTGCTAAAGTCCTTGATGAACAGTCTATAAAACCCAGCATGACCAAGAAAGGAACGGACATCTTTTATGCAACTAGGGTAAGGTAATGAAGAAATTACTTCAATTTTTGCTTTATCTACTTCTATACCCTTTTGTGAAATCAAATGCCATAGAACAATTCCCTTATTTACCATAAAATGGCATTTTTCAAAATTTAAGATCAAATTTTTCTCAAAACTTTTTCAAGGCTAGTCAAACAATCATCGAAGGATCCTCCATAAACAGTGAAATCATCCATGAAAACTTCCATGCATTCTTCTAGAAACTCAGAGAAAATTGCCATCATGCAGCGTTGGAAGGTCCTAGGAGCGTTACACAGTCTAAAGGGCATCCTTCGGTACGTAAATGTACCAAAAGGGCATGTGAATATGGTTTTGTCTTGGTCCTCAGGTGCAATTGGTACTTTAAAGTACCTTGAGAAGCTATCCAAATAGCAATAATGCGATTTCCCTGCTGGCCTCTCAAGCATTTGGTTAATGAAGGACAAAGGAAAATGATCCTTTCGTGTGGCATCATTTAATTTCCTATAATCCATACACACACGCCAAGAGTTCTAAACCCTTGTGGGTATAAGTTCATCTTTTTCATTCCTCACCACTGTAATCCTGCTCTTTTTAGGTACCACATGGATCGGGCTAACCCACTCGCTATCCGAAATTGGATAAATGATCCCTGCACTCAGTAGTTTGGTAATCTCTTTTTTACCACATCTAATATCAGCGGGTTCAATCTCCTCTGGGGTTGCCTAATGGGTTTCAACTCATCTTTTAGAAGAATTCTATGCGTTCATATCACTGGGCTAATCCCCGAGATGTCTGCTAGGGTCCACCCTAATGCCCTTCTATGCTATCTTAAAGCAACTAATAATTTCTCTTCTTCCTTTTGAGATAATTCTATGGATGATTGGAAATGCATGGATGGATTAGAGGTGAGATGGGATGAGATTAGGGTTGTGTGAGTAGAGAGAATGAGAGAAAGTGTAGATGGATGTGATCTCTGCCTCCTCTTCTGTCCCTTTTTGAAACTTACCCTATTTTATTATGTTAACCGTCCAGGGTCAGATCCAAGAAGGTGGGTCAAGTTTTGTTTCCATTTGGAGCCTAATTCATTACTGCTGCATGATATTCACCGCGAGGAACTTGAGGTTTCCCGCGGTGAACCTCTCCCGAGAGTTTTTGCTCGCCTGATTGAACTTTGGTCATGGCGAACTTTCCAGAGCTGCTTCCTTATCATCTTGTTCAGAGTTCCTGAAATGAAATAGCAATTATTTGTAGTATCACTTGTTCATGATGAAAATTAACCACAATTATATCATTATTCGTGGCAGATGCACCCAAAATCACGCTAATCAAGATCAACAACTCTAAATCTCAAATTAAGCACAAGAGGGGTCATGACGGGCTAAAATTGAATTAAAAACTCTGGAAACGCAAGCACAAATGTAGTACAAATAATGTTCAATCACATGACCATAGGATGTATGCTAAAGTAGTAGGCATTGTTATTTACCTCTATGATATTGTCAAAGACAAAGAACATCAATGAAAGAATTGAAAATTTCTGAGACTTAAAATTTCTGTGGTTCTTTTAAGCACATGCGGTATGAATCGCATGTACTTTGTTACTCTTACACTATAAGAGTGACTATCAATTTTTTATTTTATCTTTTAAATCTTATTAACACCGTACAAACTTAAGTCTCACACTCACAGTATCTAAACCCAAATTCTTCGGCTTTAGTCATTGAATGATGCCAATTCTGAAGAATTTGTTGTTTAGCTATAGGTACATGGATGTGTGATTGAGCATTATTTCTTTAGTACTTTTGCTTGAATTTCCAAATAAGTTAATGCATTTTTTGCCCTTCATGACCCTTCTTGAGCTTAATTTGGAAACTAGAGTTGTTGATTTTGGGTGTATTTTCCATAAAAAGGATACATTTGCACTTAATTATAATCATGAGCAAGTGATACTTCAAATGTTTGCTATTTCATTTCAGGAACTCTAGCAAAGGACATTTGGAAGCACCTCTGGAACATTCGCCACAGCACAATTCATCATTTGCCATGGCCAAAGATAAAGCTATTGAGCAAGAACTCTCAGGAGAGGTTCGCCACGGTGAATATCACGTATCAGCATCAAATCAAGCTCCAAATGGAAAGAATAACCGACCCATCTTTTGGGATCTGACCCAGAGCAGTTAATACACCCTATTTAGGGTAAAAGTAGAAGGGAACCATATGAGAGAGGCAGCCACACACTCTGAAACCATTCCATACTCATCTTCTTCCATCTTTCTCCCATTCTATTACTCTCTCTACCCTAACTTCACCTCATCTCATCTCTCATAACATTATGCACCTCCATTCGTCTATCCAGAGCACTGAGCTGCTTACTGATGTAGCCATGTTAGTATTAGTTTTCTGTTGGAATTTCCAGAGTTTTAGAATCAAATTTAGTCCATACATGACCCTTTTATGCTTAAATTGGTATTAGGAGTTGTTGACTTGGATTAGTGTAATTTTGGGGTCATATGCCATGAATAATGATTTATTGTGCCTAAATTGCATCATG
>JANTPZ010032850.1:0-17103 GCA_025593235.1 Vachellia pachyceras
AGTACTAGATGCCTTTAGGAGCTCATTATCTTCAAAGATGGTTGAGGCACTCATATGTGGCCAAAATTGGCTATCCAAGAATCCTCCCATTAACAAAGACTTTGATATTGAAAACTTTGATAATAGTAAGAGTGTTGTTACAGGTATTTTCAATACAATTGTTGATTTGAATTTTAATTTTATTACTATTCTTGGATATGATTTCATTTAATTTATTTTGTAGAGGAAGATGCCACAAGTGCCAATGCAGCCCCCTCCTCAAGTGAATCTGAATATGATGATGATGAAGCTGAAGCCTGAAGATTGATGTTTGATAAAGCTTCAATGGAAGCTTGTTTTACCTCTTCTTTTAAGTGTATTTTGTTGCACTGTTTTTCTATTGTTTCATGTTGAACATTGATAATACAACATTTGATAAAGGTTGCTGAACTTTTGCTATTTTTTTAAATTGTTTGATGTTGAACATTGATGGTTGCTGGTTTCATAAATCTTGATTGTTGTGCTATTTTTTAATTGTTTGGTGTTGAACCTTTGATAAATCTTGATGTTTGATAAGTTTCTTTAATGTTAAATTTGAGATCAGGCAGCCTATAAGCTTCTATCAGGCTGCTAGTTTTCAATGGTTTTTTGTGATAGGCTGAAGTAGCTCGAGCTTATGAAAAAGGTGGAGCAGCATGTTTAAGTGTTTTGACAGATGAAAAGTATTTTAAGGTGGAGCAGCATGTTTAACTTGATTGTTTTGTTGCTAAGTGATATTTGGTGTTGATTAACTGTGAATATTTCAGCTCAATGTTAGCTATGTCTAACATGCTTTTCATGTGATCTAAACAGGGGAGCTTTGAAAATCTTGACATGATAAGGAAGGCTGGAGTGAAGGTTTATTTGCTGGGTGCTTTGCTCTTTGATATTGGGTTTATTTCATTTGGTGTATGTCTTGTGTCTTAATTGCCTAAAAATATGCAGTGCCCTCTGTTGTGCACATAATTTATACTAGATGCATGGCAACTGTACTATGCTCAAATCAAAGGTGCAGATGCAGTTCTTCTTATTGCTGCTATTTTGCCATATCTTGATATTAGTTACATGATTAAGATATGCAAGATACTTGGATTGACTGCTCTTGTGGAGGTATAGATGTTGCTTCTTTGTTTGTTCTGTTACTTATGTTGTGCTTTAATTCTATTTGCGATAATTAAGCAAATATGTAGTAAAACTCCATTTAATTTAATTCTTTCAATGCAATAAAAAGTTTCGCTTTCACTTAGTGCACCTCCATCCCGCTTTTCATTGTAGATTCAAAAACGTGCATGTGACAAGTTTGATACTACATTCTATCCCCGATTCAAGAAATGGTGTGATGATTACTTCTATATCAAGGTAAACTTCTACAATCTTTTTTTTTTCAGATTCTAGCTTTTAGTGCAGTATTTGTTCGTGCTTCTAGTCTTACATCCTGTTTAATGATCAGAAACTTAACACTAGTAATCTAGTTCATAGCTTTTAGGAAAGAGATACAGATGGCATGCTAAATTTAGTCTGTATACAATCTTGGAGTTTGGAAACCTTCACATATCTTCGAGAAACAGTTTGGTGATTGTGGGAATTCTGTAGCTGTTAATGCTTGATGAAGTCAATTGGGTTGATAATGAAAATTTGGTTATATCATTTGTGGAATGCTATCTGCATCTGCCATAAGCAATTCATGCCATTTGTTCTCTTTTGCTTTTCCTTTTATTTGAATCTGGCAAATAAGCATGCTATAAGGTGCAGATGCCATTTTTTGTGATGATCTGAATGACTATGACCAGGAGATGCTTCTCTCCTCTGCCACAAAACTTATACGGGCTGCCCATTACCCGTTAAAACCTGCCCATATATTCCTTAGCCCATTTAAAAATTTATAAACGGGTTGAGGCACGGGTAAGCCCATACCCGTGCCCATGTAACTTTAATGGGCGGGCTACGGGCTGGGGCACAGGCTGCCTAGCCCGCCCGTTGTGCACCCCTAACTAAACGTAACTTTGGTTGGTTCTAACGCACAATGTTTATTTAGTCATCACGTAGCAATAAAAATTATAATCCCTGAATTAATCCTCTGAATTATAATATGAGCAAATTAAAACAGGCTAAGTCTAAAAATCTAAGAGGTAATTAACTCCCGCTTAATTGGGCAAGGTCGTTTTATTAAGGAAGATTATTTGATTTAATGAATGTATTGATATCATTGAAATCGGCACTGTGATTTATTTTTTTTATATATTTTGATAGTATTTTTGTAGAATTTTATCAAAAACTAAAGAGAGAAAAGATTTACAGAGTATGTGGCATATTAAAGACATTGCCTGGTCCAAGGCGCTTGTAAAGTCTTCAACCCAAACCATACTCAATTTCAGTCTTTCCGCTCATTACTTAAAAACAACAGAGCATGTTAATTTGCTCTTTTTTTTAACCAAGCTGTCTACTCTAATAGCATAGAAATTAAATTTTATAATTTCAAATTACTATTCATGAAACAATCAAATTTGTCCGGTGATGAAATACAATCATAATGTCTCTTTTATGATGATTACCCTCAGCGAAACTTGTCCAGGAGTTTTTTGTTTAATTTTTGAAAAAAAAAATCTTTCACTACCTTTTTTTTAAAATTAGAAAAATTTGTTCTGTGAGTTTGTTTGAAGGATTTACAACTCCTTGCTCGAAGATCAAAAGTAGAAAGAGCGAAACAAATAAAATTCGTGAAGTGAAACTCACCATCGTGGTTAATATAATTCTGAAAATGAATGCCAAAAGAAATATAAAATGTTGGAAAATCTGAATTAAACGAAAATGACAGTTGTGTGACAAATAATGCAACCATTATCCCCCAATGGAGAACACAAATTTAGATGAGTTGAGCTTCGTAGCTTATCCTGTTTTCAAATTTAAAGAATGTTTATAAAAGTAGTTACACATCATTTTTTAATAAGGTTATCAAATCAATAACTAGATTTAAATTTATAACCTTATGGGCTATATGAGTCAGTTATTCATTGAAGCAAACATTATTTGTGCTCACTTTCTGAATTTTCATTTTTGTTTCTTTGACAAATTAGGCTTCAAAAGTCCTTCCAAATCCAATTTTTCTTCTTCTCAATATGTAACCCAACAAAATCGTGTAAACGCTTCAAAAATATGAAAGAAATTTCAATCTTATCAATTTCGTCAAACATCATTTTTATTGATTTCTCCCCTTCTTTTTCCTATACAATCTATAATTAATCCAACGGAGGCTTTAATTAATTCTTATAACAGTGTCCAATCCTTGAGTTGATCCTCTGAATTATAGTATGAGCAAATTATTAAACAAGTCAGAAAATCTAACTTGGGCTGGCGTGTTATATCAGAAGATGATACTTAATGGCTCTGTCTTAGTATTGCTCATGTTTTTTATGTTTTGGTTCTAATTTATTCTTTTAATTAACTGCATTTATTCATCAATATCTCTCTAACTTATTCTAACACATGTTTTTTCGTGTTTTTGTTTTAGGCTGTGAGTAATAATGGTGGGTATAGAATTTCGAGTGTGCCAAGCTTGTTTGCTTAGCTTGTAAAGTAACGATAAATTTATATGGAAGATTACTTGATTTAGGATACTGGGATCTTATATTATTATGCCTTCTTAATTTTAAGTAGATGAGCGAGTGAATAATCAAGTCAAATGAATCACTGTATTTTACTCATACGTACCAAGCTCTCTCAAACTGTGACTTATGCTATCCCATATATCGAGTGTTAACTGAAATATAGAGATCACTAAACCATACTTGATTTTAGTTCCATCATCTTTTCCCCACTAATTCTCTCACTTTCTCACTCATCATCTTCATAAATAATGGTATGTTTAGAAAAAAGTTATATATCTTATATATTCATTGCTTTTAAATAATTTTAATTACTAATTAGTTTTGTCTGATTTAAATAATTGTAGCATGTGAAAAATGGATCAGAAGGAGTAGTAGTTAACTAATCAAATTTGTCTTAAACTAAAGAAAATTTTCATATTTACCCATATTATATGAGATTTTGAATTATAAAAACATTAATTACAAGGTAAAATTGATGAGCAAGTATTAATTACTCTCCAAATAATTTTGTAAAAAAGTTTGGCCCCACATGATTATGCAACCTAAATAATTGCATCATATAGTTGAAAATTGGGATCAAACACCAACGGTATGGTGGAATTGAAAGGTGGAATTGAAGGTGGAATTTATTTCCTATGTTTGGTATGGTGGAATTGATGGTGGAATTGGAAATGGAATTCAAAATGGGTAGAAATGAATTCTATGATGTAACTCATGGAATTGTATTCAATTCCATGTAATTGATTTTTTGGCCTTCCATTTTTTTCTATATTTATATCCATCTCCATCTCCATTTCCACCAATTCTATTGTACCAAACGAGTAAAATTCAGTCACTTAAAGGTCTAACCAAAATCAAAATCTAGCCAGGAAGTGATATATATTGAACAAAATAACGCATCTATGTGTGTGTGTGTGTGTGTGTGTGTGTGTGACGCAGGTAAGTCTTCCTCCCAAACCACACGCTCAAAGATTCTTTGATATGAATGGAACAAAGTCTTCGCACCAAATTATACTCAATTTCAGCCTTTTAAACATTAATGGAACTCACCAAGAACATCATTCATTGGAGGCCACGCTCTAATTTCAAATTAGGAGGACACTTTTAGACGACAAACTCTGTCACAAAACATTTTACCTGTCCATATTTCCAAGATTCAAACTTACGACTTATTAATATTATTGTCCAAACGCAAGAGGATTATTCGATTTTACTATATTTTACGTTTTCAGCTTACTGAATTGGGTTGAATTACTATTAAACTTGTGTCAATTGCAAATTCAATTGAACTCATGAGTCTACCCACCAAAGTTACCGTTTTCACCTTCTAACTTAAAAAATTGTGTTAACTCACATTAATTTTTTCAAATTTGATTATTATTAGTGGCTTTATGTATATGAATTTCATAAAAATTTCTTATTGGAACATTATGAATTAAATTATAAATATTGATTTAGTTAATTTCAATTATTTGTATTTAAATCAATTTTTTTTATTTTTTATACTTTAATAATTAAATCATATACTTTTAATAGTTATTTGTTGATAAAATTAAACATTAACAAGTTTACGATTCAAATTTACATCCATATCATGAGTTTTCTTAAACTTGTGAATTTAACAACCTTTAGTTAAATATACTTAATAGTGTCAAAATTAGAATATAATGTGTTTTAAAAAAGAGGTGAGATATATGTAATTTTAGTAAAATGAAAGGGAGGAGATTATATTTTACTCTTATATATTTGGAGAAAGTGAGATACAACAAATTAAAGGAAAATAGAATGTAAAATGACACATTGAAGACAATGTCCCATCCACAAGGCTTGTGATTGATCCCAACTACACTAAAACTTCAATCTTTCCACTCATTAATGAAACCCAACTACCTGTTTGAAGTATTTTAAAAATAAAAAAGATGTGATTTTTAAAAGGTTGTGTCCTTATAAATTAATTAGTTTATAAATTAATCAGTATATTTAAAGGTTGTGTAGGGGGTTGTAATTATAAAATTATGTATCCCTACATATAATAAAGATGCAACTTTTCATGAAAAAGTCATTATAGTCTTGACTTTTTGAAGTGATATGGTTGTGACTTTTTAATAGACATTGTTTCAAAAGGTATCACTTTAAGACATCTCTCCATACTCTATAAGTATCTTTCCCATTTCTACATTTGGATACATAATTTTACATACAATTTTTCTCATACCAAGATTAAACTCATTAATTGTCTATCTCTTTGAGTGCACATATAGATAAAGCCAAATTATCACTTTATAAAAGCCTTTGTTGTCTTGACTTGACTTGAGTGTTGAGAGTGCAATCCATACTTAAGGGTCTCTATTGTATCCTGTAGGAAATTCGCCGGCTAACCCAACTTACACTTTGTAATATATGAATAGATGGGGGCAAATTAAGCCTAAAGAAAAGTGTTGTCTATGCTTTAAAGATATCGTGCACAATTTTCTTTTTCATCTTCTTCATCTCTTCTTTCTGTATTCTTCAGATAACCGTTCTCACTAATATTGCCAGCAGTCTTTAGGTTTTATACCAGTAAATACAAATAGATTCATTAAAGTAGTTTATTGCAAACTTTGTGAAGTTGGAGAAGTTTGAAAGAGGCAATTTTCTGATATAGCACCGATTTTACTCGCTAGAAGAAAATGATGGTTTAATGTAGGAATTTTGCAAGGAGGCATCTTGAGTTCATCTTGTCAACGACAAGGGAAACAGTTTTGCAAACAATCCTAAGAGTTATTTTCTAGTGATTTCATGAGATGAGTTTTCTGCCTTCTTTTATCTAAATTTTCATTTTAAAATTGTGAAATTATCTGTTGGCTGTCTGCTTGTTTCGTGTCTGGGACTCGTAACAATATTGCGAACTACAGAGAAAACAGATGCATGCTTAATCATTGATTCCTTGGGAAATGAGATCAGTCTAAATTCCAAACTCTTCTTCCTTTTATTGGATTTTTCGCTTCCGATGAAATATTTAAATTGTGGGGTATTAAAGCATTAGTTATCTCACATAATGTATGAATTGCAATAATATAATATGTGTAAGATTGCTAACGTCATTTTATAATTGTTGTGCTGTGATTAAAAATTAAGTTGAGGTTTTATTATTTGCTATTGAGAGCAACTATTGTGAATCATATATGATGCTGTTGGGAGTTACTTTTGTTCAGTTATGAGATGGAGTTTTAAGTTTAATACAATGCAATTATATATATGACCATGTCTGATCGTGTTCTCTAACTGTGGCATTACATGTGATATGATGTAATTGTTTATTCATGGTTTGATGCAATTGTTTTGCCTTGAATTATATGTCCTTTTGGATTGTGGAATCATGAAATTTTAATCATAGTAAGAAAAATGATCATGATGGGATAGGTTTTGAAATTAATAAATTGTTAATTATCATAAAATATTAGATTAATGGATAATTATCATATTGTAGTATATTTCAATTGGATTGATTGATGAAAAACTTTGTTCGTGATCACTTTCTGAACTTTTGGTTCTTTGACAATTTACGCTTCAAAAGCCTTCCTACCTTCCTAAAGATCTAATGTAATCCAATAAAATCGTGTGAAGGCTTCAAAAATATGATAGAAATTTCAATCTTATCGTCGATCAATTTCGTTTGGTGAAAGCGATTTTGCCAGTTTCGTCAAACATCATTTTCATCCATGTCTTCCCTTCTTATTCCTGTACAATTATTCTATATTCTACATTCAAAAGAAGCTCCAATTAATTCTTATAACAGTGTCCAATCCTTGATTTGATCCTTTGAATTATAGTATGAGAAAATTAATTAAACAAGTCCGAAATCTAACTTGGGCCTGCGTGTTATATCAAAACAAGATAATTAGTGGCTCTAACTTATTGTAGTTCATGTTTTTTGTGTTTTGGTTCTCATTTATTCTTTTAATTAACTGCATTTATTCATCAGTAGCTCTCTAATTTATTCTAGCACATGTTTTTTCGTGTTTTGGTTTAAGGCCGTGAGTAATAATGGTGGGTATAGAGTTTCGAGTGTGCCAAGCCTGTTTGCTTAGCTTGAAAAGTAACGATAAATTTATATGGAAGATTATTTGATCTAGGATACTGGGATCTTATATTATGCCTTCTTAATTTTATGTATGCAATGTTGAATCGTCAAATAAATTAATTAAGGATATTTTAGCTATGAGCGAGTGAATAATCAAGTCAAATCAATCACTGTATGTTACTCATACGTACCAAGCTCTCTCAAACTGCGACTTATGCTCTCCCATATCGAGAGTGTTAACTCAAATATAGAGATCATCGATTCCAAAACCATACTTTATTTATTTCATTCAGAGGGAAAATAATCAAAGTTTAAAAAGTAAACATACACTGGATTTTCTGATAGTTAAACACAACCACTACAAAATAGAGATATGACGTTAAGTAGGAGACATTAGATATCTTGGACCACATATAAATAACCGTAGCAGAGCTTTATATCCCCTGAAACAAAATATCAGATTTGAATGAACGTGTGAGGAAGTCATTGGAATAGCAGGTTTTATCAGATACAAAATTAAAGATACCTGAATATATATAGATATATATATATATGTATATATATAACTGTGTGCGCGCACTCCTTCACTTGCTGCTGCACCTGTATCCCGTGTGGAAAACATATTGAACAATAAAGGGAATGAGTTAAGAACTGAAATTTTTTGGCAACCAGGAAGAATGCAAAAAGGAAAATAATAAAGCCTCATTTCAAAAATTATCATGCTGAATCAGTTAATTACCTCAACAGCAATGGCTTCGTTTGGAAACCCGTTGGGAAAACGGACACAGATTCCGAGGTACTTTATGTGAGAGGAATTTTATCTCGGCTTACGTGAGAATGGGTTTGGGGAGCCAAAACGGGCTCCCCAACATGTTTCCAAACGCAGCCAATATGTTTTTAGCATTCATTGGATGCTTTTTCTCAACTTGAGGGCCACAATAACATAAAGTGAATCCACCAAAAGATGAAAAAGTTGAAAGAATTTGTGCCTCCATGCTCTAATGAGGAAGAGAGAACCACAAACTTTGCTACAAATCCAACTTCTACCCCAAGGTACAATGCCTTCAGAAAGGTGTCCTGTTCATTTTCTTCAGCCAACCTTAAGTTATAAGTTTCTTCTTTCTTTTTGCACTTGAGGCTCTCCTTAAAGTTGAGGATTTTTTTATTATAGAAGTTCTATGCACATGTAGTTAAATACAATATCCTTTCTATCATGCGTGTTGCTGCACCTGAATATATATATATATATATATATATATCTGTGTGTCTGCACGCTCGCGCGTTTGCTTGTTGCTGCACCTGTATCCCGTATGGAAAACATATTGAGCAATAGAGGGAATGAGTTAAGAACTGAATTTTTTTGGCAACAAAGAAGAATATGAAAAGGAAAATAATAAAGCCTGTTAGAAATATTATAATATGGAATTGGTAAATTACCTAACAACAATATGTTTTTAATTTTATGGCCACAAAAATGTAAAGTCGATCCACTAGAAGATGAAACAGTTAAAAGAATTAGTGTTTATATACTCTAATGGGGAAGAGAGAACCACAAACTACACAGCAAGTCACTGCAAATCCAACTCCAACCCTCAGATACAATGACTTTAGATTGACAAGAAGCTTCTTCATTGTGGCACTTTTTTGTCAGAGGATCTCCACAAAGATCAACGTTGCCAACAAAACTCGATGAATCAAAACTCTGAATTTGGGTTCCCAGAGGAATTTGTTTGATGAACTTGCCGTATAACTTGTTCAAATAATCGTGAAAAGACGAATTAGAAATGATCGTAGGTATTTCTCCGGATAGCTTATTGTAGCTGAGGTCTAAAGATTCTAATCCTTTCATGCCAACAATTTCTTCAGGGATCTTCCCAATCAAATGGTTTCGGGACAAGTTTAAAGACCACATTTGAGTCAAGTTAAACAATGCTTAGGGATTTCTCCACACAAACTCTTCCAGGAAAGATCAATGCTAAGAATGAGGTCAAAGTACTCGTAATCCAATTCTCTTTAGCAAAGACTTCTATTTCACCTGAAGGACCAGAATTCCTAATCCGCTGCATTATTTTACATAGGCAATGTGGTACATATATCCTAAAAGATTATTATCATCGAGTTCCACTATTGTTAAAAATGTGAGGTTAAATAAATCTGTTGTGAATAGATAGTCCATGTTGCATGGAATTTGGCAAAGTTCCAGAAAATTTGTTTCCCTCTATATTGAGGTATTCCAAATATGTCCAGTTTGCAAAGTCTAATGAAAAATTGCCGAAGAAACTATTATGACTCAAAGCCAACTGCTCAAGATCCACTAATAAGGCCGTTGAGAGAGGAACTTTACCTGTCAACTTATTAGCCCCCAAATAACAGTGCCAAGTTGTCCCAGCAATCGGGGAGAGATCGGCTAAAATGGTCGTATGATATGTCCAAAGATAACAGGTTATTTGGATGGCACAACCATGAAGAAAGTGGTCCTGAGAGAATTGTGAGATGCTGAAAAGTCAGTTACTCATTGATAGGTTTGGGAGGCTTCCTGTAAGATTATTATCATCCAAATATATAAAACCTGAGAAGAGTGTAACATTGGATAAGTCTCCGCTGATAAAGTTGCTTGATATATCAACTTCGATTCTTGCTAGAAAGCTCCAACATGTTTCCGCATCATGTATGGTTGAAATCCTTGACCCAGAAATGTCGATACGCCCTAGTGACCGGTGCGAATATAGCCATGCTGGAATATTGGGACCTAGGCTTGTATATTACCCAGTTTCAAATCAAAGAATTGAAATGGTGGGACCCAATCTGGATCAAACTCAAATTTGAAACTGGTTGAGCTCAAATCTAGTGATGTAAGGTTTGAGAGTTTGGCAAAATTCTTTTTCTGAAAGAACTCCAACCCAGAAATTGCCAGCAATGCATAAATCATTCAAGTTGTGGATATATCCAAGGCTTTCAGGTAGGTTTCCATTGAACTGATTGTAAGTGATGTCCATTGCGGATATAAACAAAGAGATGTAAGTGATGTCCTTAGTGAAATTAAATAAAGAATTCGGAAATTCTGAACGTAAATCATTCCTGTAAAGATCAAGAGTTGTAAGTGATGTAAAATTGAGAAAGTCAAGGGAAGGAAATTCTTTCAGTCCACATTCTCTCAGGCGTAACACGGAGAGTGAAGGAAGCATGGCTATGTATTGAAGCCAATTGGCTTCTTTGGAATATTATTCCTACTAAGTTCAAGAAATTTCAAGGAAGAAAGTTAAGAAAGCCAATGAAGATGAAGTATGCGCAAATCCAAATTATTTGAGAAGCTTAGGTAGCTTGGAACGACAAAAAAATTTCACGATTCGTTAAAAGCAGCATCAAAAGACTGGTTGTTGAATTTGTGTAACTCTATAGGAGATAAGGAGACTTGGTCGCATGGTGACATGCTCAGAGTTTCAAAGTCATTAGATTCAAGTCCAAATGATTGGGAAATTCATGTTGAAGCCCACAGAGATTTATCTGACCTTGTAATATGTGATTGGAAAGGGAAAGCTCTGTAACTCTTCCTTTGATGTTGTGGTACCGAATTCCTTTCCATGAACAACAATCTTGTTCATCAGTCCAAGAGGAGAGTTCTTTGTTTGGAACTCCTTGTCTGAAAATTAAGGGCAATCTTTTGTCATCTTCGTTGCCACGTATAACTCCATTTGCACTACTCATGATGCTTCTGTTTAATGTTGCGTGTAGAAGAAACAGAAAAACAAACCAATTTGTGCGGTGAAAAGGCTCGCCATTATTGTGGTTAATTAACTTCGGTACTCTGAACACAATATAGTCCTCAAGCATAACTTGTGAGAATCAACGCCAAAAAAAAAAAAAAAGAACTTGAGTAATTTGAACACAAAATTATTTTTCCAATAGGAGATATAAGTACTTAACACAAAAAAAAAATATATGCTCTTGTGTTAAGCACTATTGCTTGTGTTAAATAAATTCTCTTGAACCTCCAGATTTGAATAAATTTTACACGTATGGTTAATCTACAAAACGCATCATGTGAAGTTAACATTTGAAACAGAGTAGCTGTTTAACCAATGGCTCTGCTTCCCCCAAAGACATTATCAAAACTTAAATGAACTTCACATGTCTTTCAGATTTTTGTCCTTTTTGGCTCTAAACACTTGTAACTGCATTTCTTGTGGTTCTAACTAATTCTAATTTATATGAAAGACACGTAAGGCTTAGTTTTATTGTGGGAAAGTGGACCAATTCTTGATAATTAAACAGAGCGTGTGCTTGAGCAATTGCAGAATGTAAGAAGAAGAAGAAGAAGAAGAAGAAGGATTACTTTAAAGTTCAGGTTGGATAATATTCGCATCAATCTTTCAAGTTCATTTAATTTGCAACTACCTTGATTCCAATATTTCTACTTCATGTGTTCATGTGTTCGTAAAATAAGCTGTAAAAGTGCGAATTGATGATAAAATAGAGATGATTTATTCAACAAATACTAATCAGTATTTGTACAAAAACAAACGTTTACCATCCATTCAACAAACACATCTAATCAGTATATATATATTAATACCCCTCCACCAAGCCGCCTCAATATTCTCGATTCCTGTGGCTTCAGACTCATTTCACTGTTCACAAGCATCTTCACGGCTTCAATCCAAAAAAAAACTTTCTTGGGCTCTGTTCCGACATCACGGCTTGCAGTATTGAACTTTCGCCTCTAAATTTGAAAACCCTCCCGCCACAAATTTCAAATTTTGAACTGGTTCACTCTGCCCAAAAAGTTTCTTCTTTCAAGACACATCCCTCATTTCAGATGCCCCTCTCTCACATTTCCAGCCCACACTGGCTTTGTAAGAGACCCCCTTGTGAGAAATATGTGCCGAGCATGCAGAATCAAATTCATCGCAGACTCTAAGCTGGCTGAAGCAAATGCTCTGGTAGCTAGCATTGAAGAAAAATCTTTGGAAGTAGAGGCCAGGTTACGTGCTACTGATGCCAAGCCTGCAGAAATGAGCAGGAAGAGTTTAGAGATGGATAGAAAATCAAAAGACTTGAAGGCCCAAGAATCTGCACTTCGAAGATATCGTTCATCACTTATTTCAGAGTATTCCACATTTATCATTTATCACTTATTACTTAGTAGAGGTCAAATGAGTCTGACAGAATATTGAGGCAGAAAGAGAAGGAACTTGAAGACACGCAGAAAAATACTGAAGCATCCAATGTGACCTCGAGAATCAAAGAAGATGACATAAACTGCAGGCTTGCGAATATAAACCTGAAAGAGAAGGCAAAGTTTTTTGGTTTTTGAATTATTGTTTGGACATCATTTTGTTTACTCTCATTATCTATTTTATCATTTTGTGTTGAATCTCAATATTGTTATAAAAGAATTTGATCAAGAGGGGGTGAATTGGTCTAATATAAAAATCAGGCACTTTAAAATTCACAGAATTAAAAGAACTAAGTCATCGAGAGAAGAAGAAATATGAACACAGAGATTTATACTGGTTTGGTCTCCTTGACCTACGTCAAGTCCTCAGAGCACCCCTGAGAATTGCAAATCCACTGTCAATAAATGAACGAGGCTTCACAAGCCTGTACAAGTTGGGAATTCACTCCCTCTTTCACTTCTCACTAAAACAGAGTCATACACTTTTTGTTTCTATCTTTCTTTCAGCCCAGTCTACTCAATGTCCCGTCCTTGGTTTCTCACAAATTAACAAAGTATTTTTGCCACAGATATCTCTCTCAAAAGAGTAGATGGCTAATAATGAAGCTCAGAAAAAAATTAATGAAGGAATACAGAGAATGTAGTAAATGCAGCTTTGAATGCTCAGTATTTTTCGTTATTGTTTTTTCTGTATTGAGTGCTGGTCCTTTTATAGCTGAGAGTTTCTTTAATATCCGTTAGACTCCTTTTAATAGTTGTTACTCTCACTATCAACCATTTAGCTTCTTCATTAATGGCATTAAATGCTTCTGAGTCAGACGAGGCTGAATGTTGCAGAAGAACGTTAAAGTCTCCGAGCCTCGGACCATGCCTGTGCTCCTTTCCTCATTTAATGTTTCAAGTTTCTGCATTTATGAGAGCAATTAGAATTCAAAAAAAATCGTTACACAAATAAGGAAAGTAGGTAGGTAGTATAGGTTGAGTGTGTCAGACGCAAAGCTGTTAGAACAACAATGCTCGAGTGTTGTTTGAAGATTTTCAAGAAAAAGTTCAGTGCTCTGATATAATGCTCGAGTATTTTATAAAAGTGTTTGAAAAGAAAATAAATACTCGAGTAATAAATCTCAATACTTGAGTACTGATAATGCTTTCTAGGAATACTCGAGTATTCTGTGCAAGTGTTGGAAAATAGAAATTTTGGAAATTCACATTACTCGAGAGTATTAGTAATGCTGGAAGTGAATACTGGAGCATTGTAATAGAGTATTGGTGAACAGTGAAAAATTTCAGCTTAATGCTCGAGCATTAAAAGCTAGTGCTCGAGTATTAACAGTGCTTGCAGTCAATGCTTGCAGTGTTGGCTTCCAGTGATGAGGGTTAGGTCACAATACTCTAGTATAGGTAAACTGTGCTTGAGCATTGGCTCTTGCTGGAAGCTTTTACTTGAAGTATTACTTGACAGCACTGATAGAAGACTCAATACTCGGGCACTGCATTTGCAGTGCTCGAGCATTGGCTATGTTGTCAGCCAATGCTTGAAGTGTTGTTTGACAGTGTTGAGAAAAACAATCAACATTCGAGCACTGAAAACTTAGTGCTCGAGCATTGTTAATACTTTCAGCCAATGCTTGGAATGCTGACTTGAGGTGCTTTCAGAAACCTCAATGCTCGAGTACTGTAAACCTAGTACTCGAGCATTGGCTCCACTGTCAGCCAATACTTGCAGTACTTCATTGCAGTATTATTTGTAAGCCGTGTTTTAGCCTAAGCTCGAGTACTGACTTGCAATACTCAAGCATGGGCATTACTTTATACCAATGCTTGAAGTGTTCACTCAGAGTATAGCTTAAAAACTTATCTTTAAAACACAGTGCTCGAGTACTACATTCTAATACTCAAGTATTGACAACACTTCATGTCAATACTTGGTATAACCTGGAAGCACTAAATTTTCTTAAGTTTAAAACTTGCAGTGCTGGAGCATTAAATTCCAATGCTCGAGTACTGTCAATACTTTGACAAAAACACTCGAGTATTTTCATGAAGCACTGAATCAACACTTTGAAACTTGAGATTCAAAAACATTTTGCAATCTCTTAGCACAATTTTGTTATCATCAAAACAAGGTATCAACAAATATCCTTCTGATGCAGGAATATGATGCAAACCAGAAAAAACATGGACCTGAAAGAAAAGGAGCTGACTGTGTGGGAAGAAAAGCTTAACTACAAAGAAAAAGTGTGTGAGATTTAGTTCATATTTGTTAATGTGAAATTTTAGAGATGGATGATGATTGACCTATTTAAATTTTGAATTGTTACTCTGAGAAAATTTTAATGTTTGGAATCCTAAACCTTACAAGTTATTCTTGAATTTAATTGGTTCCCCTAGTGCTACTTATATATATATATATTCTCATTTGTATTAGCACATATATCTTGTGCTTTTTGCAGGCTAAGATTCAAAAGTTTCTTGAGGAACGTAATGCTACGCTTGATTTGAAAAAGCGTGAGTTTGATGTGGAATTGGACGAAAAAAGAAAACCCTTTGAAGCTGGACTAAAGAATAGAATGATGGAACTGGAAAAGAAAGAAGTTGAAATCAGCCACTTGGATGAGAAACTTGCAAAGCATGAACAAGCATTGGAAAAGAAAACAAAGAAGCTTAGGGAAGTTGAAGAGAAGAATGTAAAATTGTTAGACTCCCTATGTACATGAAGCTCAGGCTCGGCCAGCCCTTGGGAAGATAGAGATTCAGTCGGAAATGGAGTTGAAGACAACAACAACGGTGATGAGCTGAGCTCCAGGGATCACCATGACTGATCCTGAGTGTGGTGATGGGTATGAGGTTGAGAATCTAAGATGAAGCGGAAGCGAGGCTTAGGAGTAGAAGGAGTTGACGGTGGCGATGGTGGCGAAACGTTGGTGGAAGAGACAGAGAGCGAGCTATAGGTCTGGACAAGCTGGGGAAGGAGGCGATCAGAGATAGCAACGAAGAAATAAAGCAGAGAAGTGATCGCCTCTCATATCGACAGAGCTCAGGTGCCTAAACTGCAGATTGCTCTCTTCCTCAAGCTTGGGAAGTATGATTTTTATTGTGATTTGAGAATTGCCCAAATGAAGGATGATCAATTGCTAAAGATTAGGAAAAAGTTAGAGAATGGTGATGTACCAAATTATGATATTGGAGAGAATGGTATGTTAAGATACAAGAAGAGAATTTGTGTTCCAAACAACGAGATAATCAAGAAGTCTATTCTTGAAGAAGCTCATCGAACCAAATGCACCATTTATCTAGGAATTACTAAGATGTATCGAGATTTGAAGCAAGGGTTTTGGTGGCCTAAGATGAAGTGTGATGTGACAGAATTTGTATTGAAGTGCTTGACTTGTCAAAAGGTAAAGATTGAGCGTCAAAAGTCTTCAGGACTACTTCAACCTTTCGAGATTCCCCAATGGAAGTGGGATAGCATTTCCATAGATTTCATTGTAGGATTGCCTGAGACAATTGGTCGTCATAACTCTATATGGGTTATTGTAGATAGATTAACAAAGTCAGCTCATTTTCTTTCTATCCATATAGGATATACCTGAAGAAATTAGCCCAACTATATGTTGGTTGGATCGTTCAGTTACATAGTGTACCTACAGATATTGTTTCTAATAGAGATCCAAGGTTCACATCGAATTTTTGAAAAGCGTTACAAGAGGCCATGGGAACTAGGTTAAAGTACAGTACGGCCTATCATTCACAGACAGACGGTCAAACAAAGAGGACAATTCAGACTCTCGAGGATATGTTGAGAGCTTGCGCCATTGAACTTCCAAGTAGTTGGGATCGTCACCTACCTCTAGTGGAGTTTGCCTATAACAATAGTTACCATTCGAGTATCAAATGGCTACTTTTGAGGCAATGGCACCGTTTGGATAAGCGGTGGAAAAAGTGATTTTTTGGTAGAAGTTATTTTGGAAAAGAAATTTTGAGTAGAAGTGAAAAGTGAAACATGATTTATGTTTGGATAGCGTTTGAAAAGTGACTTTTTAAAAAAGGTGAAACCGTTTGGATAAACTTTTGAGAAGTGATTTTTAGTGATAAATTATATATTTATATATTCATATATTTTGTTTTAAATATTTGTGATAATTATGAATCCACCCAAGAATCCCATCCGAAAGAAACCCCAACAGCAATGATAAGCCTCTTGTCCCAGCACGAGAGGTGGCAAAGACGGAATCGAAACG